>JAJMJD010000054.1:0-85239 GCA_030568975.1 Australozyma robnettiae | reverse complement strand
TCTACAAAATGAATGGTAAGACCATGATTTTCACCAAAGGTGCTGTGGAAAGAATCTTGCGTAGATGCTCCAATTGGACCGGAAACCCAGAAGAGAGAACTGATACATCTGAATTGCAAGAATTGACTGAAGATGACATAACCCTTATTGAAGCTAACATGAATGCTTTGTCTTCTCAAGGTCTTCGTGTTTTGGCTCTTGCTTCTAGGGAATTTGATGAAAAGACCGACGATCTTCTGGACAGAGAAAAGATTGAGTCCAACTTGACCTTCCATGGTTTGGTTGGTATCTACGACCCTCCACGTGTTGAGACTGCTGCTTCCGTTAAGTCATGTCACAAGGCTGGTATTAATGTTCACATGGTTACCGGTGATCACCCTTCGACTGCTAAAGCAATTGCTCAAGAAGTTGGTATTTTACCTCACAACTTGTACCACTACAGTGACGATGTTGTAAAGGCAATGTGTATGACCGCCAATGAGTTTGATGATTTGACTGACGAACAGATTGATGCATTACCTGTCTTGCCTCTTGTCATTGCACGTTGTGCACCTCAAACCAAGGTTAGAATGATCGATGCCTTGCACCGTAGGGGTAAATTCTGTGCCATGACTGGTGATGGTGTGAATGATTCCCCATCCTTGAAGAAAGCTGATGTTGGCATTGCTATGGGACTCAACGGTTCTGATGTTGCCAAAGATGCATCTGATATTGTTTTGACAGATGATAATTTCGCATCTATTTTGCATGCTATTGAAGAAGGTCGTCGTATGACAGCCAACATTCAAAAGTTTATTTTGCAGCTTTTGGCTGAGAATGTGGCTCAAGCCATTTATTTGATGGTTGGTTTGGCATTTGTCGATGATTCTGGATATTCTGTTTTCCCATTATCACCTGTTGAAGTTTTGTGGATTTTAGTTGTTACGTCTTGTTTCCCGGCTATGGGTTTAGGTCAAGAGAAAGCCATGGACGGTATTTTAGAACAACCACCAAACCGTACTGTTTTCACCAAAGAGTTGGTTATTGATATGATTGCTTATGGTCTCTTGATGGCTGCCTCGTGTATGGTCTGCTTTGTCATTGTCGTCTATGGTATCGGTAACGGCGATCTAGGAGTCGACTGCAACTCAACGGATTCCAATGCTGAAGTATGTAACCTTGTGTTCAGAGGTAGATCGGCATCTTTTGTCACCATGACCTGGTGTGCCCTTATTTTGGCCTGGGAGTGTGTTCATCCAGTCCACTCTTTGTTCTTCATGCGTCAAGACACTGATAACTCCTGGATTAAACAAACTGCTATTGACCTTTGGAGTAACCAATTCTTGTTCTGGTCCGTTTTTGGTGGTTTCGTCTCTGTGTTCCCTGTTGTCTACATTCCAGTGATCAACACAAAGGTATTCTTACATGCTCCAATTTCCTTTGAGTGGGGTTTGGCTCTCGCTTTTACCCTTTTGTATCTTGTTGAGTGTGAAGCATGGAAATGGGGCAGAAGAGTATACGGTCGTAAATGGCTGTCAAAAGCTAAGAATCCTGAGTATGATTTGGAGAGAAAAGATCATTTCAGAAAGTACGCCTCTTTCTCCAGAGCTAACACAATGGATCCAGAAATGATGGCTTAATCATTCCCTTCTTAATTCTGTTACTACTTCTCGAACAGGATTACTGTATAATTTAACTTAATCAAAAATCTATAAGATTATCCATGAAAAATCTATAAAACGACCAATTAAAACAACCTCTACTAATATCATGTAGTATCGTGAAGAAGTTCTCATACAATAATCTTTGATAATAACTGGTTCGAGATTTCAACGCAACTAAACATTCTCTGCGAACACTGATTAGCGCAACATTTGATTAACCACCTTAAAGTTACCTCCAAGATGCTCGGTGTTGCCAAACTTCTGAATTATACCTTTGCCCGACTCTTTATCTATATCAATCACAGAGATTGATGTATTGAACGGTACTCGCAAGTCTTCCACAGTAAGACCTTTCCCTAACGCATAAAGATTTTCATCGTGTAAATGATTTATAAAAGCCCCAATCACACCTCCGTGTGTGCATAGTAAGATATTTGTATGATCTTCTGTTTGGGAAGTTTTGATTGCATTGTTCCAAACTTCCGTCACGCGTTCAAGGAATGGTTCCTTTTGTTCACCTAAGTTCCGAAAGTTAACTCCATATACCTCTAGTGCCTCTTGTAATGGCATTCCCTGGACTTCTCCCATGTTTCGTTCCCTTAAGTTGGAGGTCTCCACGTACGTCGCACCTGGTTGGTGGTCTCGTATGTATTTAGCAGTATTCACACAACGAGAGAGATCTGATGATATTATGTTGTTTAATTCTATATCTCTGAAATGTTGGCCCAACTTATGAGCCTGCTCTCTTCCATCATCATTGATATCGATATCTATATGGCCTTGCAAGATTTTTTTTGCATTCCAATCGGTCCTTCCATGTCTAACTACAAAGACTCGAACAACATTAGGGTCAGTATTTCCAACGATCTCTCTAGTCATAACTGGGACAGGGGGAGGTATCGTATGATGAATTGAGTTGGGTTTTGTTCGCTTTCTGTTCCAGATCAGGCAGTCATTATCATCACGTGACTTTTATAGTTGAAGATAAAGGAATTTATGTCAAAAGACGTCAACATCTATTAGTTTTAAGTTGACAGTGTTTGTTTAGTAGCTGCTTTTTATGGGTTGCAATTTTTTTTTTCTTTCTGATGTTGGCAGCACTGGCTTAATAGTTAATTTTGATAGGGTTCTTAAAGGACGATATGATGAAGTTATTTGACTGCTACTGAATCTTTTTTTGGCATTTTTTGATTATTTTTGGGTTGTTTCATGTATCTTACCTTTTTGGGGTTTTTAGTTTTTTCATGTATCTTACCTTTTTGGGTTTTTGGGGTTTTTTTTAGTTATATCTATGTATCTCGAGGCTTGCCCAGCTGATCTGTTGATGTTTCACCATCGAGGAGTCTCAAATATACCTCTATTAAGACAATTTTTTAATCAAAGAAGTCATTATGTACAAATATTGGCTTATCACATTAGTTTTTATCGAGTGCTACTTCCATTTCGGGAAAGAACACCTGATTTGTCAAATGATTGATAAAAGTTAAACAAAAAGAACATTTGATTGCAAATAAATAAACAAGGAATAAATAACAAAGAGACTATTTAGTTATTTGATAAGACTGTTTTTTTTTCATTTCAGGTGGATTTATTAAATGACTTTTGGGATTTTGCGTATTCACTTCCACTTTGCCAAAAAATGAAAAACTGAATTGTATCAGAAGAAATCAAGGTCTCAAATTGACTTTAACAAATCAAAAACAAACAGAGAAACATGAATTATAAATTTACAAGTATAAAATCCACCTTAATAAACTATACAGGTATAGAATTATCCAAAATTGAGGCAGAGTAGAACAGAATGGAATAACCTCCACTGTATTGAGCTGGAACGGTACAACAGGAACCTCTGAAGCCTCTGGTATGAAGTAATTGAATTTCAAAACTATAATATATGGTAGTACCGCTTCTAAATTGCCCAAAAAGTAATGGTAGTATTCATTATCATGAGTTAACTTCACATTATAAGACTACAGTTCGAAAATGATGATACTATCAGCAGCTTATTACATTAAGCAAGTTTTGAATATCTCAAAATCAAATTGATTTAATAACCCGCAACTTTATGGACGAACATACAGCAAAAAGCCACTCTTTTGACCAACCTTAGTATACAACAACTGGGCCCTATGGTTTTCGAATTGAGTGTGCCAGTAAGTCTTTCCACAACCTTTCTTGTCTGCTTCCAGATAAACAAACTCAATGAGCGCTCTTCCGACACCCTTGATTCTGCAATCTGGAGCTACGAAAAGATCATTGAGATAGAGAGAATCTTTTTCAGACCAAGTGTTTCTATGAGTCAAGTAGGTAGCGAAACCAATGAGTCTGCCTTCTTCATTGACAGCCACAGCGGCCCAAACAGGTTCTTTTTCGTCCAAGAATCTCGAGAAGGTCACGTTTGTCGTTTCATCAGAAACCTTATCAATGGATTTGTAGAACTCTAAATAGGAATTGGGGCCAGTCCAAAGAGCGAGCCACTCAGCCTTGTCCTTTTCTTCAATTGGTCTGATAGTGAAAGCCATTTTGTTAATGTTCAGTAACTTTATTATTTTTCCGTGACTTTAGTAATATTCAGTCACTTAATTTAATTGAATTTGTACACGTAAAAGGCCTTGTATTTATATGACGTGGTCCCGCATCGACCTGCTTATCTTGTCTATGACGGATTAGCGCGGCTAGTGTCTAAAGTATGACACATACTAGGCCGAAAGGAAGACCAAGTGAAGGAAAAATAACAGATAAGGAGGGGTAGAATAACTAAAACGAAAATAGATAACGAAAGCGTGGCAAAAAAGAAAAAGAATCGGGAACGATAGAGATAAGGCAATAAAAGAAATCGTAGAACAAAAAGAGCATATACAGAAAGAAATTGAACAGAAAAAGAACTTGATCCGAAGGAAATGAAAAAAAAGAAAGAAGAAATATGATAATCAAGAAATAAGCCCGATTTAAATCTAAGATTAGACATGAATAAAGATCAATAGAGATCAATAGAGATCAATAGAGATCAAAAGAGATCAATGAAAATAAAGATCAACGGATACTAATAATCAAAGATTGATGATTAAAGACCATCTCGAAGATAAATAAATAAAGACCAATGGTCGAGCAAATTTATCAAAATTCAGAGATCAACATGTATGGAACAATTTGATTATGGACCACCAGGCATTTCGGGCACAGGGCCAAGTAAGAAGCAACAAGTAAGGTACAACGGGAATAGCTAAAAACAGACCGGAAACGTTATATAAGAAGAATTAAACATGAAACGGAGGCAAAGGAACAAATTCAAAGATTACCGATTTCAAAGAACAATTTCAAAAGACTTTCAAAGGCCCAACAGTCGAGCAGTCCAAAAGCGCAAAACTACAAACGTTTAAAAAGACCAAAAGTTTGAAAAGAGATAAACAAACAAAACTACAAAAGTAAAAATGAAACCACAAAAGTAAAAAAAACCAAATCAACAAAAGAAACACAACCGATCATGCGCTAATGGTTCTGTCTCACTATTTGATATTTGATGTCCTGTTTGCTCGGCTATAACCTCGCCTTCACCTAACAATCAGGGAACTCTTTCGGAGCTGCAAAATGACCCGGTTCTTTCGGCAAAATTCATTACATGCGCTAATAACATAACCAAAGTACAAAGGAAAAAGAGAATTTCTGGAAGCAATTCAAAAATCAAAACTATAAAGGCAGAAAAATAACAAAACTTACCTTATGCACTTGAAAAAACTGCACAGTCTCCATCTTCATTGTCTAGCCTTGATCGCCTTTTACACCCTTACAAAGGCTTAGTTCCTGCAGCTAATCTGTGGAGAAAAGAGGGTTATACAAGCCTTCCGAACCAAAACGTGTGAAACCACTCATATAGAAAATTATTTAGTAGCGAAAGAATACAAACCGTGGCTCTGCACCAGTTTCCAGCATAGACTCCTCCAAATTATGCCGGCTTCAACAAAAGAAGAGCCCAGGAAACGAGGTAAGTACGGTCGCCCATGTGACCGATGTGCCTCTAGAAGGATTCGATGTATCCCAAATGAAGGCTCCAAAAGATGTGTTGGATGCACAAATCTGAATATTGAATGTACCCAGAACCGAGTTCGGCACAAGTCCGGCCCGAAGTTGAGGAGTAAGAGCCAGGAGCCCAAAGACGTGAAAGATGATGGCCATACCGTAGGTCTGACCACACCTTTGGTGACGTGTACACCATCAGTAGGGAACGAAAACAAGTCAAAGTCGCTTTTAAATGGTGCTATGGATATGTGCCTGACAGGTATTGCTACTGGCAACGGACTGATTCCTCTTGGGTTTGTAAATCAACTTTTCTCTGGCGTAAAACAAGAATCAAAAGAAAGTTTGATCACAGAACCAAACTTATCATCTACAGAGCCAAATTTGCTATCGACAGAACCAAATTTGCTATCGACAGAGCCAAATTTGTCGTCTACAGAGCCAAATTTGTCGTCTACAGAGCCAAACTTGCCGTCCACAGAACCAAACTTGCCAAATGATCACATCCCTGTGGCTAATCTTTTTGATGTTTTCCAAAACACTTCAATTCATCTTTCAAAGTTTTCAGTCGAACATCTTCTTCCACGCCTACAAGTGTACCAAACATGGTTCTACGGTTCCTGGCCGGTTCTATCAGTTGCAGAGTTAATTCTGACGTTGCTGGACGGAGCTCAAATGTGTTTCGAGAAAAACACCATCAACCTCACCGAACAGAACGCGATGCTGTATGCATTATGCTGCTCTTTATGCGCTGCCATTACGACACAAATATCTTTTGTTTCGGATAAGGAGACTGTTCCTGATTACAATACTTTTTCAGCTTCCGAATACGCCGACGAGGCGCGCAGAGTGCGTAACATATTCGACTACTGCGCTAACCCCGATGTGCAGACTCTCCTCTCGTCATTCTTTTTGTACGCCCATTATGTGAACAAGAAAGGTAAGACTCTGCAAGCCATATTATATTTGCGCGAGGCGATCACAATAGCACAAATCTTGGGATTTCACGAGGAATCAACCTATGTGGGCAAAACTAGAGCAGAAGTCCACAGATGGAGGAAGATATACTACATTTTGCTAGTCACGGAAAGATTTATGTGCTTTGAAGATGGAATGCCTATTGTTTTGGAACCATGCATTTCTTTTCCAAATCTTGACGATGAAGAGTACCCTAGTTTATTAGTTGGTTTCACGCTGTTGATTCGGGTTTTTTCCGTGCCAAGCAAGGAGTTTTTCGCAGAAATATGCCTTAAAGGAAGGAAGAAAACGAATGATGGCCAGCCTCTAGTCGAAAAGAAAGAAAGAATTCTACTGGTTCAACAAAAGCTTTGGAACATTAATCTTGGTATCGACAAAGTTGCAAACTCGCAAAAGTTGGATGTGTTACTTTCACGTTCGTGGATCCGGGCTTTAACATGGCACATTACTAGTGAGAATGGGCTAGTTGTAAGCAAAGGAGATGCCAACGATTGTTTTGATTTACAATTTCCCGTGACTATCGCAAGAGACTTTTTGTCTCAAACAAGTGACTTACCAATGTTCGCCTTCGAGGCCAACGGACCTGGTGTCTGTATCAAACTACTTGAAATGGCAACTTCAATTACTCACTCGATACAAGCAGGCAATGTTCCAACGTCCACATTAAATGTTCTTGAATCACTCTTTCAGATTATTACTATGTGCGAGAACGACGTTTCCCTTCCCATTGAGATGTATCGCCGAGTCGGAGATATGATCAACTTCTTCAAATCAAGAAGAATTCCTCGGCTCATGCAACCCGCAGAAACTTTTAAAGCACCATACATCGAAGAGTTGGATGACGATATAGATAACGCTGATGTCAATTCAGTGGTGGATTTCGTTCCTTCTAATGTTGAACCCAGTACTCCACTTCTCAAAAACTTCAATCTTGGCCATGAATTTGATTCGATGGACATGCTAGCGGGTAACACGCCAATGTCGGACTTCAGGACCAGCATGGATCAATATCATAGTGCCATGAGTGAAATGAGAAAATCAGGACATTTATCGAAAACTAGCAGTAATGCCTCCATCAACACTATGATGAACATGATGATAAATCAAACTCCACAGTCTCACGACAAATGTGGAGGGAGTTTGGAGGAGCTTTTGGCTGGATTTGGTGGGAAATCTGGGAACTTCATGACGTCGAGGAATTAATGTGAACTTCTTTATGGGTTTTTAACGGTTTGGTGTGAGTGGTTTTTACCACAAACAATATGGATTTTCTTTTAGGAACGGAACATGCTTTAATATTTTTTGGATTTTAATCAAGTTTATTTTATCGATAATGTAGAAAAGAAATAGTTTTACAAATGGATGAACAACATATAAGGTTGTTGGAGGGATTATATTGAATTCTGCTGTTATTGCGAGCAAGGAAAATATCAACTTTCCAGAAAAGTTACGCAAAAAGTGCAATTCAGTAGCCTACAAGAAAAGAAAACAATCCGGATACAACAGAGTTGATCAAATCATCAGTTTAGATCTTTTTCAAATTTGAAATCTTCTATATTTGATGTCCCCTAAGACCTTTGGGTTTTCAAGGACAACCAACGATCGGGCAAATTTGACACTACCGCAGGGCGACACTATCCACCCAATTATCAAGAAAACGGTTTAGATTTCAAACACAAAAATCACGTAGAATTTAATTTCCCCCACATTTACTTGACAGCTCACTTATGGCACACTTTTCAAAAATCTGACTTTCGGCCCACTAGTGGTGACCAGAAGTGGTAGGATTAGTGTGCACATTGCCAAGCAGGAACAACTGACCAGATGCCAATGGAAAAATTACGCAGAGGGGCGGTGGATGTTTTGGGGGAAGTAATCCCATTAAAAGCCGCCCAAAAATGAGTCAGTTGGAATGATAAGGTTTTAAAATTTTAATCTGTTTTATATTTTTGCGAAACAGTACAATTTTTCGTGAAAAAGAAAGTGATTAAGAAAAATAGTATGCAAACGTAGAAATCACTATCGGGTAAATTAAGAGACTCAACAGAGACTCCAAGGTTGACCCCGCCACCGACTTGTGACGGACTTTGTGGAGCAGAGTAGCAATAATTCCTTGCTAAAAGCAACATCAGCTAATATGATTGGTGCACGGAAAGATACTGGCTACGCAATAATCCGCAATAACTACAATTTTCCGTTCTTCGACTATCTGCAGTACGTCATCAAGTTATTGCGGTTGAATCTCCTGGAAAATAGTGATTCCGATCCTGCAAGCATGTAATTTTTCCATTACTCCGCATATACAACGCTCACAACCCAAGCAGTACTCTATTGGCCCGACAGAACATTTTCGGAACCAGAGAAGGTAAATGTAAACTTTGAAAGCAAATAGTCGTCTATTTGGTGATATTCCATGTGAAAAAGAACGGCACTGGAAATTGAACCAGAATGAGAGCCCAGGAAAGGAAAGTTTAGCAATCTCATTTACAAACCATACCCCAGACAATTAAGCGCGCCCTGCACCCAAATAGGCAATACGTCCTGCAAGGCGGCTTTTAGTTCTCTCCATGTTTTAATGGGCGTCGGAGCAAATGCAGGTTCATCGTTTTTGACCCCATAAACCCCACCACCCCCAGACCAAAGGCATCTTCGATGCCCGAATATAAATAGATCGACATTTGCTTCTCTGGTTATTTTATCATCATCGATCAAAAAAGCCTTAAAGCCTTTTCAACTGCAAGTGGTCCGAAGCTTTCCTACAGCTAACACACTTCCTGAACAAGCTTTTTCTTCTGCTCATCTGATCTACGAAAGTCAAATAATTAATCATGACAGACATCAAAGATGCCCCTTTGATCTCAGCAAAGGCTGATACGGCTTCCAACTTGTCGTTGGAGCCTGAGATGCAAGACTACCTTGCTAAGTTCTTGGATATTTCCAACAACGCCAAGGACAACGACCACAAGGACAAGCACATGTCCTTGCGTGAAGGTCTTCGTACTTTCCCTAAGGCTGCTATGTGGTCTGTTATTTTGTCCACTGCCATTATTATGGAGGGTTACGACACTGCTCTTCTTAACTCTTTCTATGGATTCCCAGCTTTCAACCAGAAGTACGGTGAATACTTCCCCGAACTTGGTACTTACCAAATTCCCGCCCGTTGGCAAACTGCTTTGTCTATGTCGACAAACGTTGGTGAAATTATTGGTTTATTCATTGCTGGTTTTGTTTCCGATAAGATTGGTTACAGAAAGACCTTGATTGCTTCTTTGATTATGGTTACTGGATTTATTTTCATTGTCTTCTTCGCTCCTAACGTTCAAACTTTGCTTGCTGGTGAGATTTTGTTGGGTATTCCATGGGGTGCCTTCCAAACCTTAACTGTTTCCTACGCTTCCGAAGTCTGTCCTACCGTTTTGAGATTATACTTGACCACCTACGTCAACGCTTGTTGGGTTATTGGTCAGTTGATTGCTTCTTGTATTTTGAAGGCCATGCTTTCTCTGAGCGACCCACATGCTTACAGAATTCCTTTTGCTTTGCAATGGATCTGGCCTCTTCCTATTGCTATCGGTATCTTCTTAGCCCCCGAATCTCCATGGTGGTTGGTTAAGGTTGGAAGATTGTCAGACGCAAAGAAAGCCACAATGAGATTGTTGTCCGAGAACGAACACTTGCCAAATAAGGAAATCATGGCTGATGCAATCGTTGATAAAATCAACATGACTCTTCGTGAGGAAGAAGCTCTTCAATCTGGTATTTCCTACTTTGATGCTTTCAAGAAAGAGAACATCAGAAGAACCAGAGTTACCTGTTTCACTTGGTTGGTTCAAAACATCACTGGTTCTGCTTTCATGGGTTACTCTACTTACTTCTACATCAACGCTGGTTTGTCCACTTCCATGTCCTTCACTTTCTCCATCATTCAATACTGTTTGGGTTTGATCGGTACTCTTCTCTCTTGGTTCATGTCTCAAAAGCTCGGAAGATTCGATATTTTCTTCGGAGGTCTTGTCATTCAAACTGTCATTTTGTTGATCGTTGGTGGTCTTGGATTCTCTGCTGCCAAAGGTGCTTCTTGGGCCGTCGGTAGTTTGCTTTTGTGTTTCACCTTTGTTTATGACGCCTCTGTTGGTCCAATCTGTTACTGTTTGGTCACTGAGATTCCTTCCGCTAAGTTGAAGACCAAGACTGTTGTCTTGTCCAGAAACCTTTACAATCTTTCTGGAATTGTCATTTCCATTATCATGCCTTACATGTTGAACCCTACTGCTTGGAACTGGAAGGCTAAGACTGGTTTCTTCTGGGGTGGTATTGCTGTCTTCTGTTCCATCTGGTGTTGGTTCGAACTCCCAGAGACTAGAGGCAGAACTTTCGCCGAATTGGATTTGTTGTTCGAACAAAAGGTTCCTGCCAGAAAGTTCAAGTCTACCAGTGCTGAGGTCTTTGATGTTGGCCACATGATGGAGAAGTTTGGTGAGGATGGTATTAGAAAATTGGTCGAGGACCAAAAGGCCGAAGCTATTCACACCGAGCATGTTTGATTCAAATTTGTTGAGACTTGAGCTGCGCTCAATAATGTTTTACTTCTACACAAAAATTTCAGCGATAATGAAAACTTGCAATGATGATATACTTTGTGAATGATATACGCTATTTTGTCAACCAATGATTGTAGTATTTCCAAGTGAATAAACAGTTTCTTTTTGTATAAACAACTATTTTTGTATGAAGAGTGTGCTTTATTTCCTTTTGGATGCTGGAACTAATTCTCTAAAGATGTTGGAAGAAAGAAATGTCAATGTCCCTTAAACTAACGTCAACCTGTACTAATTTGAAATAGAGCTAACTGACCAAAGATAATGATCCGCTTCCCAAAATGCAAAGAGTCTTATTTAATGTGTATATGAAGCATGGTACAGGAGGACCAAGCCTTTTGACAGTTCTTTAAATGCTCATAAATTGTTTACATGTTAAACGGCACGGCGTCAAATTCCATGAATATTTTCTTAAATGGGAAAAATTCTCGAATTACGATCGTTTAGATAACAATGAAGTGGATTCCACCTAGAACAGACAGAAGTATGATTGTTCACAATAGCGTCGTCGAAAACGTGGCTCACAATAACTGCATTCACAATAGTGTTCTTAGCCGACCAAGAGAAAGCGTTAAGTTACGCATAGAAGTGTTTAAACCAAAAACTTCAAACCAATCTGGGGTGACACAGAAGCCGTAAATATGGATATGCAAGCATCAAACAAGTTCAAATGATCGACACGGCTATTTAGTAAAGTACAGGAGATGAATTTTCAATAACCAAAGTGATGGCATAATTCAAACTTGATCTCATGAAATAACGTGATCTTGGAAGAAAACAATAAGATCGGGGCAAAGGGTTCAAGAATAAATGTGTTCATATCGTACAACAAGCATTTTTCATACTTTTCATTGTTTTCATAGTTTTCAAACTCTTCCACTTTTCATACTTTTCTCACTTTTCATACTTTTCATACTTTTCATACTCTTCAATTAAACAATGAACAATAGAAGGGACAGAGGCTGTTTCAATACAAAGCTAAAAATGATGCACTGTTAGCTAATGGTGCAAGACCGGAGACCAGTGTCCCATTGCCGAAAAATATCATTAACAATGATCCCAATGTTGTCGACAACCTTGTTTATACAAAATGCGGAGTAAAGCCAAAAAGTGATCGCATTGACGACAAATAAAGCCGATCAAATGGAGACAACAGAAGAGAAATGAAAGATTTGCGACTAAGTGGCATTCACAAGTGAGGTTCAACGCAGCATTAACACTCAAACCTCATCTTCGATGTCTGTTTCAAGATCACACATTGAACGGCAGTTAGGACAATAGAATTGCGGATAACTCTTGATGATGACAGGCCGGATACACTTGTAATGCCATGAATGAGAGCATGGACTTATGAACATAGCTTGACATGGATCTAGAGACATTAGACAGATTGCACACTCTGTTAGTTGCTTTTTATCACCTGCAGAGGTTGAGTTAACATGTAAGTTCTTCATGCGCTCATGTATCTCCAAATTATACTGGTTGACTTTCCGTTGCCAGCTGTGGTTGAATTCACACCGCATCTTTACACATCGGTAGATGTCTTCGGCGCCTCCTCGATAGTCTAAACCCAATTGGATAGTGTCACCATCCAAAACGGGCCAATATGTCAGTTCTGTTGTTGCCTGTGAAAGCCTTACGTTATTAAGAAAAGTGCCCGAGGAAGACTTACAGTCTTTTAAGAACCACAGACCATCACTTCTGCATTGCAACAGTGCATGTGTCCTAGAAACTACCTTTGACTTGAAAACAATAGGCCTAGAGGAGCCCTGTGGAGCATGTGCAGCACTTTTGTTTTTCTCTGTGTAACGGCCTATGGCAAGCGTTTCATTAGGTTTTATGCGGCGAATCACAGGAGAGAAATAGAGGCCAGAGTTGGAGGACGAGTGGTCAATGATAGGCGTCAAACGGACCGAAAACAGTCCGTCCAAACCCACACTAGTAGAATCAGAAATACCGTCAGCATCCATTTGTTTGGGTTCCGCATTGCTGGGAATTGATGTTTCTTGCGGGGGTTCGGGTTCTTCAACATGAATTTCTGGCCTATTTGAGACTGCTTGTGGGCCAGCCATAGAGCTCAAATTAGCTATAGTCGGACTATTTGACATAAAAGAATCAGATGGTGCAGTCGGCACTTCCAGTCGTCCAACATGAGTATGTATGGGATCCCTGATGCTTCTGGCCCAGTTGCTTAAGAATCCAAGAGAGGTTCTCCTTACGACCGGTGCACGAGTTTGGGAGCCAGGTTGGGATTGTGAGCTGGGCTGAGGTTGTGAGCTGGGTTGAGCTTGGGTCTCAGTGTTGTTGATAGATTCAGGAAGATGTTCTCGGCTCGAACTTCTTACATTACTTGGAGAGATGAGGGAAGGATCAGAAGAAGCTGTTGCAGCGTTAGTCTTTGCTGAAATGGAGTTTGTAGCCTCGTAGGATTTTGATTGGGCAGTATTCGTAACTACTGAATCAGGTTTATCCATTGCACTGCCAGAAGTCAGGTTAGGTTCATCTGCATTGGGAGCATGAGAAGTTCCAACGAGGGGGGCACTAATTTGGAATTCTTCAGGCTTGGTTTGCAGAATATTATTAGTGGTTGTATGAAGATTGACACGAGAATGCTCAAAATCGGAAAGTGACTCACCCACAAAGATAGCGTTGTCTTTACCTAAATTATGGTTGACTGTATCAAGATACAGGGGAGAGTCTGTTTGGCCAGCAAGGTTGTCGATGACATCCAAGCCATTCATATCCAAGCCATTCATATCCATGCCATTCATATCCAAGCCATTCATATCCATGCCATTCATACCATCCAAACAAGCCATATTGCCAGACAGTTCACGAGGAGAACCGGAATGAGACTCAGAAGATGTGTTGGACTCAAACATATCCTTTGTTTCCAAAAGATGCGCTGCAGATTCAATGCTTGGGTTCGTTGTCACCGGTTCCATCACTTTATACTATGAGAACAACACAACTGGAGGGATTTGGTGCGTCGAAAAGACTAGAGAATTCCGAACAAAAGAAAAGAAAGACAGAAAAAAACGCAACCTCAAAAGAGCAAAACAACAAAACCGAAAAGAGGTCGAATCGGCGAGGCCGGTCGTTTGGCAAGGAAAACAAGCTAACTGCACAGATACAAGTTCGTGTTGACAACCACGAAGAAAAAAAAGTACGAGGGGGTAGCTCTGTTTTAGGAGAAGCAGAATATCTTGTTTCTGGTAAAAAAATCGCCGTAAAATGCCGATTTGGACCAAGGTTTACGGAGGTTTGAGGAGTTGGTGCAGACAGGGCTGGGGTGCACTAGTGTAGTGTGTGTAATGTGCAGGAATGCTGGAGTGCCGGTGGGGAATGGAATTCGGCCAGCGATAAAACACAGGGGATAAAAGCGACAATTGATGAAGAAAAAAAGCTTATTGTCGATTTTGTTTGGAAAAGTCATCAAGGTACTGCAGATAGACGTTTGTTTATTTACTTCTTTGTGTGATTGTTTCAGGTTGCAGCTGGATGGGTTTTGGGTGCAAATGCCGACACATTTACTTATTGGACCAAACAGGATAACAGGTTTTTTTATATTAAATACTGTAATCAGAAGCATGATCTGACAAGTTTTTCTTTTGATTTTCCCTTCTTTTTTGTGAAAAGCCTTTTCAAAAAGTCTAATGAATAGTCGAATTGAACTTGGGCAAAAAAAAGAATAGATCCGAAGAGAAATCTTGTAAAAATAGATTAGAGGTAGAAAAATTAGCAGTAGAAGAAGAAAAAAAAGTAACCTAGTAGTTACTTTTCTCACTAACAAGGCGCAAAAGCAATTGCTGTAACTGTTTTCTACCCTTTGGACTATCCCAAATACGGTGGTTGGAGTTTTCAGCAACAACCCATTCCAATGGCCGTGAACTGAGTTTGGTCAATTCTCGCTGCCATTTGCCCCAATTGAGGGATTGTTTGATCATTCCATCCGACAGGATCACTGACAAAGGAATGTTCTTAATGTCTGAGCTTCGAACCTCGTTGTAAGAGAGGATCGAAGAAGTGATCTGTTCCTGCAATCTTGAACGCAAGTACTTGTAGCTGTAAACCATGTCTCTACCGAAAATGCGGCTTTTGGATGAGTACTTCCGAGGATGGAAGAACCAATGGAAGCTGCGCATGATGCCCAAAGGCGACACAAGGCCACGAACCCACAAGAGAAAGCCTTGCCATGAGGTCATAAGCTCCAATTGATTATCGAACACATGGCGATTCTCGTTCTTTTTGTTCAGCCCACTGAAAGGAAACTGTTTGAGAAGATCTTCGTGCCAACTATCCACCAAAAGAATCGAGTGCATCTGACCAGGTTTTCTCAGGGCAAAAACACGCGAGTATAATCCTCCGATATCAAAACCCACCGCACTAAATGGACCTTCGATTTTCTCTTTTGTCAATGCCTCACTAAGGTACTCGCTAACAAGCCCAATTGATATAGGGGACGGAGCACCTTCGGAGAAAGCATAACCAGGACGATCCCACACACAGTAGCGTTCGATCTTGTTCATATTGTACAACTCCTGGATCCACTCTTGGAACAGCTCTGATGACGTCAATTGACCTCCTTCGACCAACACAATTGGCTGCTTGGGCTCATCTCTTGCCCCGACAAGAGTGGAATTGTAATGAACATCACCATAACAAGCCAAATGAACCAGGAATTGATTATCATTCACCGGAATCATTTTCCCCCAAGGTTTCTCATGAGAATCAAAGGCGTCAAGCCAAAGCGACAAGCTGATATTCCAGATTATCAAAAGCAACAAGAATTTGACAATAACCTTGAAAAGGGTGACGAACATTTCGAAGACTGTCTTTCTTGTTTCGATTCTTCCTGTGTATTTGATTTCCTGAGCGGCTTTTCCCTTCTCAACCCAATAATCAGCGAAGCAATTGAATGCAATGTTTGCTGCTGTCCACAGCACCAACAATATTCCAAAGACTCCAAACAGTCTTCGTAGAAATGGAACAGCCAATACGACAATGGCATCCAAGACCACCAATACACACGACACATATCCCAAGACTCTTTCGTAGTAGGATGGGACGGCGAAGCACCATATTGTCACTCCACCAGTGAAGAGACAGATAATAATCCAGTCAAGCTCTAAAAACAGAGCCTCTTGAGACCCTAAGCCGGGAACAGATATGAATTGTGACACAAGGACCACAAGAAAGAGGGCTAGGTTGAATAACATGATTAAAACCAACAATTGACGAAGCAAACGGATCCTTTTCAAGTTGAGTGGAGATACTTGTGGATCATCTGGGTCAAGATAAGTAGTCCTATTGGGTAATAAAGGATCTGATTCATTGACTGGTCTGGAAATGTTCCTTCCTGATTTTGATTTAGGTTGATTTGGCATCAGAGTAGGCAGAACAGGTGGAACAGGCAGAGGTTCCTGACGAGTATCAGGATCGGCATCATTATGGATAGCAGATTGAGAATCTGGGTAATTTTCAGTTTCAACATTATGATTTGATACTGATTTTGAACCCTGGGGTTCATTCTTTGAGCTTGACATGTTGAATCAGAGAACAGAGAAGAACCAGACAGCAGAGAAGAGCCAGACAACAGAGAAGAGCCAGACAACAGAGAAGAGCCAGACAACAGAGAAGAGCCAGACAACAGAGAAGAGCCAGACAACAGAGAAGAGCCAGACAACAGAGAAGAGCCAGACAACAGTGAAGAACAGAGCCTGAGACAGCAGAGAAGAGCCAGACAATAACAACAAGTCTTGACTTGGAAAGATGAACAACCAATTGAACAACCAATTGACTAATTCTTCAATGGATCAATCAAGTGACTATTTCTTCGATGGATCAACCTATCCAAAGAGGTAAAGATCAAGATTCTTACCAATACCCTTTACAGAGAAGTGATCACCAATCAAGGTAATGAATAATCAACACAATCGGTATAGTGATATCAGTATAGTCAGTATAACGATATCAATATAATCAGTAGTGATACTAGTATAACGATATTAGTACAATGATACTAGTGATACTAGTATAACGATAATAACAAGTAATATTCAATATAGCGTCCCCCCAGGAATTTGATTAGTTCTTATACTTAAAGAGTAGCAACTAATTTACTTCCTGTAACAGGCGCTAACTGTGCAGAGCAACGAAGAGTATACATGACGATAAAGGTCCAACGTGGAAACAAATGCAAAGAAATATTGGAGTTGTTCCGAAATAGGAAATGTTTTTTATGTTGTGTATTTGTTTATTAAGTGATTTTATTTGTAACTGCCTGCAACTGCTGTAACTGCCTGTAACTGCTGTAACTGCCTGTAACTGCTGTAACTGCCTGTAACTGCTGTAGCTGTACTTCAGATAAGACCTAACAAGTCGTTCTTCATATCGAGTGTAACTGTTCGATAATAGATAGAATTGTTCGATAATTGATATACTCGTTTTCCCATTTGGGATATCTGTTTACCCTTTGGGAAATCTGTTTACCCGTTTGGGACATCTGTTCAATAATTGGATCCTTTTGATTAGTTCTGAGAGGTTTTGTCTAACAGCCCCACATTAGTTCCATCAATTCCTTAAAATCAATCACTACCTTAAAGTCCATCAGTGCAATCGGTTACCCGTCCATATTACTGCTGCTTGAACCAGTCTCGTTGCCTGTTTCCTGGTCCAGGCCTTCTGCCTATACTTATAGCATCAACGGTCCATCAACTTGTCATACAAAGACAACCCACCAATGTCTATATCTATCCCAGACTTCTCCGAGGAGTCAGGCACCGTCTACTATAACATAACTACCAAAATACCCCTCCGATCAATTGTCATTGCACGGAGATATTCTGAGTTTCTTTCCCTCCAAGAAACAATCTGTAAAAGCTTGGGAATATCTGCTGCCGATTTCCCCTACGAGCTTCCTAAAAAAGGTGGAATTTTCTCCAGCAAATCAAAACTTGCTTTCGATAGAAGAACTCCCCTCCAAAAATTCTTAAATGCCATTGTGGGTGACAGAGAGATGCAGAATATGAAGGCGGTTCATGACTTTCTAGACCTTCCTCGTAACTTCAACTTCACGGCTCTGTCTAATTCTGATACAAATGAAGATGCATACCTTCTGGGATTCACTGCTGAAGGAATGACCGACCATTCCTGGCTCAGTACCTTGAGGATGATCAAAGGGACTGTGTCTCGACTAGAGACAACCAATGTCACAGCGAAGATTGCAAGTCAAAGAAAAGCTGACGAATACATATTGCCAGCCCTTAGCAAACTTGAAATCGAATTGAATCGCCATTTATCGTCTAAAGTCATTACGAAAAGTGAGTACGATCTACGTTGTGCTAGCTTGACTGCTGTTAGAGCAGAGATCCTGAAGAAATTGGTTTCGACAGAACCAAACACCTACAAAAGGGAATGGCTGCAAGTTTCGGAAAAGAATTCGGAATCTACTTTTGCTGCAAAAGAATCAAACCAAACCATTGCTCTTTCAAATACTGACTTGATGCAGAAACAACTACAAGTGCACAAAGAGCAAGATCAGGAATTAGAACAGCTAAGAAAGGCAATCTTGAATCAAAAGCGTATCGGAGAGGCAATTCATAAAGAAGTTTCCGAACAAAATGAGATTTTGGATGCTTTGAACGCAGAAGCCGAGGCTGCTGCTTCGAAACTTGAGAGTGCCCGGCTCAGGACGAGGAGAATTGGGTGATATTATCGAGTTTCTCCTCAATAAATGGCTAAAGCTCAAGCCATTTATCTTCAATACTCGAGGGCTATCGTTCCAACATCGGACCTATTGAATATTACAGTAGGACAGGTAGAAACCAGTTGGAACAGAGAAGAATATACCAGCAACCGATCTTCAGAGCTTAAAAGAAAGAGAAAAAACTCCCAAAAAAGCCAAGAAACTTTTTTCTTTCAATCTCTCATTTTGAAATTTATGAAAAAAGTATGGTTTATCATCCATTTGTCGCCGGGTAACACCAGGAATGGCTATAAAAAAGAGCCAGCGATGAGGACTTCTCCGTCAAACTACTCGTTTTTCTTTAACAAGTATGTGAAGCAACTGTGTTTTTAAGATGAAAAAACTTCGCTTAACTCGAAAATTCATGAGGATTCAAAAAGTTTACACCAAGATCTACTCTGAGAACACCCATAAGATTCTTTTCCAACGTTTTTACTAACAGTTCAGTAAACACGATGCTTTGTTAATCGTAGAGATGTGGATAGTGTGCTCTAATCACCTCTGCCCACAACTTAATTCCTTTTTGTATCTGTTCTTCAGTGAGTAAGGCCACGCAAAGCCTAGCATTAGTTTTCCCCCAACCCTGGGCATCGCCGGCCACTTCAAAGTTGGAGCCGTCGGCAATGACCACGTGGTGTTTAGTTTCCACCTCTTGTATTGTTTTTTTAAGATCAACGCCATCTGCTTTGATGCCAACCCATACAAAGTAACCACCATCGCCTCCGTATACCTCCGTATACTTCAGTGGTAGTGATTCTTTTATGGCATCAATCATGACCTTGGCACGTAAAGTGTAAACCGATACCAATTTTTCGATAATGCCGTTCAACTGGCCCGTTTCAATCAAATCTTGAACCACAAAGGTATTCAATTGAGAGGGTGTACCAGCAGATCTGACAGCACCGATTGTAGCAAGTTGTTGAGCCAATAACTCGGTAGGGGTTTCATGCCAGCCGACTCTCAAGCCAGGGGCAATAATTTTTGAAAACGAAGCGTTTGATATTGAGTTACCATACTTCCATCCTTTGGGAAGAGTATCAAGGTCAATGTGGGTGACTTTTGGGACGGCCGGGCCATCGTTGTAATGCAAGAAGTCATAGACATCGTCGGTGATCACAAGAAGATCGTTTAATCTTGCAATTTCCAATAATTTTGTCCTAGTTTTCTGCGAATAGGTCAACCCACCAGGATTAGAGAATGAAGGAACCATGTACATAACGTAGCGGTAAACTTTGCGTGGGCCGCGATCGAAAGTTGAAAGAATGTTAATTTCCTCTGAAGCCACTTGTGAATAGCCATATTTTTCATTTAGTTGGTGCAATCTTGCTTCCAAATGAGGAAGGTCGATTTCATACTCACCGCCCGGAGTTTCATTGATGGCAGACATTTTGCCCTCAAAGCCGAAATCGAAAAACGTAGTGTTAATCAAGAAATACGTGGGCGATACCAAAAAGGCATGTTTGGTGATTTCGTGGTTAGTACATCCAGTAAGGATTGTCAGGGCACCGAAGGACGAGCCATTGGTAAGGTTGAATGTATCAGGATCAGCCATTGGCCTATTGTAACGGGAAGAACTCCATCGAAAAATGCTTTCACGAATTGATAGGTTTCCTGGATCGGTTCCATATTGAAGAGGATGTCTGTTATCGGGGTTATTCTCGTAGTCGAAGTTGGAGTTCCCAGAGGTTAACAAGACTTTTTGAAAGGAATCCGACAATTGTTTATGTGGCAAAAGATTTATTGTCGGATGACCTTTAAAGAAATTGATTTGTTCAGTCATTTGGAGAGATTATCGGTGATATTACTTGAGTAGATTGACCAAAGGAGACAGATATAGAGATTGACCAAAGGAGACAGATATAGAGATTGACCAATAATAGATCAGCAAAGTGAATAGTCCCAGATCAGCAAAGTGAGTAGTCCCAAATTAAAGTTCGACTGATTTCTGATAGTTACGGATTGTCTAGTGACAGATCAGTGACCAATTCGGGAATTGCCGACGTTTGGACAATAAAAGAATCAAATATATCAGAGAAAAGAAAAAGCGAGTCACAGCCAGAGTTTCCTCGATTTCCCGATTGGGCTATTAGCAATTGTCCTTGAGCTCTTGGAAACAATGTAGTAGGCCTGAGACAAGAAGGATCTACGATAACAAAGGTCAAAGGAAAGTGGGAGCAAATGAGAAAAGAAAAATAATTTAAAAAGGAAAGGAGAGAAATTGAAAACTTAAGAATTTCCTAAAAAAGACGAAAATCTTTTGATGATAAGTGTTAGAAACTCATCCAAGTGGTTTTTCATTGAGAAGCTTAAAGACCAGAATGTAAGACCAAGAACTCGAAATTTGGACCAGAAACTTCGAATTTCCAGTGAAATAATAGAGAATTAAGAAAGAAATGAAGAATTAAAGAAAATACAAATAATTAAAGAAAAAAATAAAGAATTAAAGAAAGAAATGAAAATTACTACTCCCATTTCCTTCTCTCGGGGTGTACGGGTGTCCTCATCAACCACCCAATCGCTGGGAGCTGAAAACCAGTTACCCATCCATCAAAGAATCTTTTAGGTACCGCCAACAGAAGAATCTTTTAGGTACCACCAGGAGATTATCTTTCAATTATCACCATGCCTACCGTATCGGGACTTTTCATTAGTGCATGCTTCGGAGCTGCTGCCAGAGGTTTACAAGTCCGTATCATTGGAAAGAAATACCCCCCATCGTGGAACAGACTCGTGGGCTACGGTTTATCGCTGGGAGCTTTTGTAGGAGGATACTTGGTCTGTGAGCACTTCACCCTGAAAAACTCTGAATTGTTAAAAAGAAGACTTTCTCAGTTGAGAGAGCAAAGGGCTCAATCTGATAGCTTCCATGAGTACGATCAACTGACCGACTATAGAGTTACTCCAAAGAGAAGAGAGTTATTCTTTGAGTTGCTTGACTCATATGGCCAGAAATACAAGTAAGCACCATCATGGAAATAGGTATCACGAGACTTGTTTGATCTCTGACAATGAATGTACATTAAGAACTTCCTAAGCTGTGTAGAGTTGGAGAATGCAAGGGTAAAGTAGGCAAGAGTAGGCAAGAGAAAAGAAGAGTAGGCTAGAGTTAGAGTAAGTTAGAGTAGGCTAGAGTTAGAGTAAACTAGAGTAAACTAGAGTAAACTAGAGTAAACTAGAGTAAACTAGAGTAGACTAGAGTAGACTAGAGTAGACTAGAGTAGACTAGAGTAGACTAGAGTAGACTAGAGTAGACTAGAGTAGACTAGAGTAGACTAGAGTAAACTAGAGTAAACTAACGATTGATGGTTTAAAAGATACCTTGACGTTCCTCCAGTCTAGAGACGGACTTGGCTTGATAACTCTTGGAGGTTCTGTGACACCATGCCATTTAAATCGAGGAAAAGTTGTGGGCTACATCGACAGTTTAATCAATCTTTTGTTTAATGTGTTGACGTGTTGACAGTTATGTAGTATACTACATTGCATGGACTGTCAACCTAAGACATTCTTGGTGACTTAATCTCTTTCCAAGGTATCGAGAAACAAGAAGTCCAGTATCCATCCCATTCTATACTTCATGATTTGATAAAGTAAAAAAAAACTTATTCCTTGGTTTCTTCTTTGACATCAGAGGTTGGAACAGAATTGCTTGCCCCGTTACCTTCACCTTCACCTTCACCCTCACCGTCATCGGACATGTCACTCCCTGAATCACTCTCTGAACCATAACCAGAACCATCGTCTCCATCACCCGCTCCGGTATAGTTCTCATCGTCTTCTTCATCTTCATCGTCTTCATCATGGTCATTAGCTAGATCAGCCAAAGCACCAGGAGCTTCAGGAGACACTTCGTCAGTTTCCGACTTTACGTTTAATTTCTTTTCTTCACTTCTCTTTTCTCTATGCTCCTCGTCAAAAGAGCCATCCAGGATGTGTCTGCTTTTGAAGAACTCGTCCACGATTTGGAAACATCTCTGATCAACCATTGAGAATTCTAATGTTTCCTTATGATCACCTTCTAGTATAATGGTAACAAGAACCGTGAAGGTGAATTTGGCAATGTCTCTATACGAAACATGAGCAATCTTAGAGAAATTGTAGAGTAAAACAGGCTTCTTGAACCCAAAGCACAAGTATGCAGAAGTTGGAGAGTCGGCTATAAGCACAAGGGATCCTTCCTTGGAGCCTCTATAAGCAGCAACATTAACAAAGTCATTGGCAGAAGTCGCCTGCTGTGATATACACACGGCAGTATCTTCGTTCATGTTAAGGGAGTTTCTTCTTGGATCCATCAGTGGCATGAAGTTGATAAGACGGACACCACAAAGTTGAAACTGACGCTCCAAGAAATCAATGATCATTTCATTGATGGGCTTGATTGCATTGGACCGTTGCTCTTCGGCAGTTAGCTCCTGTTCAGCATCAGGAGGAATCTTACCACCTTCCACAAACTGATTCTTCACGGTATCCAAATTTATAGTACAAATAAAAGGATCGTTTTTTCCCAAAGTTAGAAAGGCACCGTCTTGGAACCAAAGACAAAGCATCGCGGTGTCCTTCTTTGTTGAAACCGTCGAGTTCCCAAGAACAGGCATGATAGCACACAACTTCACCGCCTCATGAAGGTTTCTGATGGAAAATTCAGGGATTTTCGTTGTGGGATTAACCACAGAGAGAAGCGGCAGCGGTGGTTGGTCACTATTCACCAATAAGTGAAACATTAATGTCAATCTACGTCTCATCGGAGATACAAACGATAGATTAGGCAACTCAAAAATAATCTCGCTTGGATCAATAGGCGAAATTATGTCAACAGTGTGTGTCAGAACAGCGTTCGGATCACATGGTACCAATGGTATTACTGGGTTTGAGCCATCGTCTTTCCGGGGTCGTCCAACCTTTCGACGTTTTGGTGGATCTGGACTAAGAAAATTGACCAACTCGGCGAAAACCGGTTCACTTTCCGGGTTGTTTTGGACATAATCGCCGACTTTTGTTTGGAGGCCCTTGGGCAATTTCGATAACCACATTTGCTTTGTTTTGGTTTCCAGATGCCTTGTATTTGGGGATGCCTTGTATCTCCAGATGGGCCTTGGGAGGTTGCAACTTCACACTAAAGAACTTCGGATATAATATAATGGAGAGGATATACAAAGGGGAGGGGGGTTTGGATGCAAGGGAATTTTTTTTTTAATTTTTTTTCGTTTAAATTCTGTCGAGGCAAAATATTTATTTCTATAGTTCACTTGCAACTTAGCCAGCAATTAAGTTCACCATTCAACAGAACGAGGACGGGGAAAAAGCAGCGGTTTTTTGGAAGAAAGAACAACAGCAGTATACAGGAAAACACCGGATAAGTATCCCGTTTAGGAAGTAACACCGAGTTTAGATTATTTAGGAAGTGACACCATTGTGAAGGGAAACATTAGCTTTCGGACGATTGGCGAAACAGTCATCAGAGACAAATATTGGTGAATTTTTTTGATTATCGTTGATTATTTGATCAACTTGATTGATTATTCGACTGATTTGACTGATTTGATTAATAATTTGGCTGGTTTGATTTATAATTTGACTGGTTTGACTAATAATTTGACTGGTTGTTGAAGAATTGTTCAATTAAAGAAGAACATTAAATCAGATTATTAAATCGTTACACATCACAAAATTCACAAGTGAATTATATTTATTTTAGCGGCAGAAATCATGCTTCATCATGCCAATGCTGACATTCATCCACTACTATCTTCTTCTGGAGCAGGTCTCTTTATCAACAAAAGTCAGGTTGATGTGATTAATGATTTTTTCAAAGATAGTAACGAAAGGGAACTTTTCAGTAGTGGTATTCATGATACAGTTGAACAAGCTATCGTACAACTCAGGATGTTACCCAAGGAACAACAGAAGCTTGCATTGGACATTGATAAGAAAAAGGCGTTCATACTCGCTCATACATTTCCGGACCATTTTTCCGAGGCTTTGGCGCTTGCAACCAGTAATTCTGTGGTATTGGAGATATGGGACGATTCGGGAGACTCCTCGGAATTGATTGAACAATACATGGAAGGGAGTAATGATAATCTTGGTGTGTTTACTCGGATTAAGGCCAAAGCTGAGGGCAAAATACGATCTAATTTAGAAGAAGCTGATCCAATTGATACCCTTAATCTTCTTTTATTTCCATTGGGTTACAGATTAGATTCCAGTATTGAAAAGCTAGTTGAGCATGAGGTAGTGACGAATAGGTATGAAATGCAGAGTATGGGAGATGTGAAGAAGAGTGAAGAGGCAAAGAAGAGTGAAGAGAAGGAAGTAAAGACCAACAAGAATGGAGAAGAAAAGAGCGACAAGCACGAGGAAGAAAAGAGCGACAAGCACGAGGAAGAAGAGACCGACAAGAATGAAGAAGAAAAGCTTTTGAAGAGGTATCAAAAGTTTATGGATAAAACTGAAGAGATTGTGCAAAAGACTGATTGTATGCTTGAATCAGACATCACTGAAAAAGTGAAAGAGACGGATCCTGAGACCAAACACTTAGGACCCATGCAAAAGAATCCCGTGAGTTTCAAAGAAACTTTGTCATTCTTACCCCGAAACAAATATGTACATGTGGACGCATATTCATGGTACTGTTCATGTGAAGTGTACTTTGATTGTGTGAAAGAGAACGATTACCCTTGCCACAGAGCAGGTCTGGAGCTATTACAGGGGATGAAAGGAGATGAAGACACAAGAAACGGGATTTTTTCGTTTCTTGTAGCATCTAAAAGTCTACATCCCGAAAGATTACCCATGTGTGCTCATCTATTGGCGATGCTATTGGTAATACTCAATTGGGAAGTTTCGAAGGAGCATGGGCTAGTCGAGTGTTACAAGATTAGATTGAATGAATTTTGAGATTTTGAGAATAAGAGAAGAGATTTCAAGAATAAGAGAAGAGATTTCAAGAGTAAGAGATGAGATTTTGAGAATAAGAGATGAGATTTCAAGAGTAAGAGACTAGAAGAGATAAAAAGAATAAGAGACTCGAAGACATAAAAAGAATAAGAAGTTTCAAGGGATAAAGGAATAAAAGAATACAAGAGATTCGAAGATTATTAAGAGAATAAAAGGTCCAAGAGATAAAAAGAATAGAAAGTTCCAAGAGATAAAGGAATAAAATGTAAGATCCAAAGAATAAAAAGCTCAAAAAAGACTCAAAACGAAAAAAAAATCTCTTCCGACCCAATCCAAACTACTCAAATCATGGCTGCAAATATGCATCTACAGATCCTAACCATTACATAGATCAGCATGAAAATACATCAGCAAAACAAGCCGAAAACCCCGCTAAAAGTCAAAAAAACTCGCAAAAATAGAAAAAATGAAAATATTAAAGAAAATACCAAAAAATTGACACTATTTACGAAAAATTTCAACACATCTTATCATACAAACACAATCAACAGTATCCCCAGTACCAAATTGGCGCTGACTGCAGGACCACAGAAATTGAAAAATTAACATTATTGGCCCTGCAGACAATAATCAAAGGGCACAAGACGTAAACACAGCAATTGCAGAATTTAAAGAAAACAAATCGCTTTCTAAAAATAGCAATCCGGAAGTTAAAGCCCGACGGAAAAACCCCCTTTTTCCCTCTGTTTTGCATCGTTTTCTGTCTCACTTCCTCCTCGCCCAAGGGTTGCCCGCACAACCAAACGTCGAGGTGCGGAAAAAAAAACCTCCCTCCAGTTTTCTGTGTCCCCAACGCTTGCATCATAAACCACACGACGAAACAAACCCGTCAGGAAATAAAGTACAAAAGTCAAAGTACAAAGGTCAAAAGTAAAAATCCAAGTCATCAAACGAAAAGCTTTCCAAGTCAAGAACTTTCAAAGTGTCCAAGCGTCATAGCCTCTGCATTTCAATTATCTTATACATCTACGGCTCGAGAAACTTGAATCTTAGTTTTTTTCAGTTTCTTGAATCTACTGTTAACTCTTTTTTGCAGCATTGTCGCCAGTCTGCGGTCTCTTTAAGTACCTGAGCTGCTAGTATCTACAGTCTTATGGTTGAAGAAACTTGTCTAACTTAGTCGATCTTATCTATTTCATATCCATAGCCATTTCAATCCATCTCAATATCCATACTATGGCCAAAATACCAAGCTCACTTGCGTCAGGAATCTCTTCACCAGCGACTCCAATGGGCGGAACTTCTAATGGGTCCGGTCCAACCTTTAATGGATCAACTTCGAGTACAACTACAACTACAACTTCTACAAGTAGAGGTGCCAATACAACCACAACTTCTACAAGTAGAGGTGCCAATACAACTACAACTTCTACAAGTACAGGTGCCAATACAAGTTCTAATGGTTCAGCTTCTGCCTCAGCGTCAAATAGCAATACCGGAACTTCCACCTCCAATAATTCAACCTCTGGCTCATCAACCTCAACTTCTGGCTCTTCTACTGCAACACTGGGCCCTCGTAGATTCAGAGGTGACGTACCAGCATTCAACCCCAGTCTGCCTCATCTATACACCCAACAAATGCAGCAACATTATCTGTCGCAACCGAGACAGCCACAATACTATCCTCATCAACCTGTCATGTTTAATACCCTGCAAATGATGCCATACTACCCAATGATGGCTTATCCAGAATACGGAATGTACCCATTGCAATATTATGCTATGACCAATCAATTCCATAACCAGGGCTATATGAACATGGCTGGCACTCCTACAAATTTCAATCAACCTAATAATGGCTCTCCAGTTAGCAATCATTCTAGGAAACGCTACAATAAGGATCCTTATCACAACCCCGACGTCCATCTGGACTATGTATCATCTGCACCACATGATACCCTACACCACAATGGAAGACACCAGAATGACCACCTAAGGCACGAAGATTCTAAACAGACTGATGGACACAAGTTTAAGCACCTGACAAAGACACCCGATGTCCCTAATAGCACTTCATTTCTGTTTGAAAAAGAATCATCCGCTAAAGACACAATTGATGATCTTCCGAAGCAAAAGACTGAGACAAATGTTTCGATAACCTCTCCTGAACCAGAAAACCTTGAAACTGGAACCACAACGAACTCCACCGAAGATGATACCATCGAACCCGAAGATAATACACCCCCCGTTGAAGAGACAACCTTCCCACTTCTATTCCAACTTTCTTTGGAAGAGTTCGTCAAAGAAGACAAGCTTTCTAGTGCCATCAATCGTAAGCTTGTGGCTACTAAGTCGGCTAACTTTGATCACTTCATGGCTTCTAAACCTACCGACTATGCCATTAACACCGAAGATCTCGAATACTTAATCAACTACCAATCCGGAGAACGCGGATATAAGCCTCTCTCCCAAAAACCAAGTACAAGTGCTGATACCACTCAGGAGCAAAATGTCACTAACGATTCTAATGAAAATACCCCTAAGCCTTCAACTAAGGCTCCCCTTGCATGGTCTGCCGTACTCCAGGCGTCCAGTGCCAAGTCCAAGAAGAAGGATGGAGAAAATATCCCCAACGGCTCATCAAAAACCACCACACAGGCTTCCGCTGTTACAAACACAAGCAATCCACTCCTAGACGATACTCCTCTGACTTTAGGATTCCTCATGATGCAATACTTATTTGATCCTTCTTTCAAATCTGATCGCTTTGACACATACTCACAGAAACCTCGTGGTTTAACCAATTCCGGCAACATTTGTTATATGAATGTTATTCTACAATGCTTGATCTTTTGCGAGCCCTTTGCGTCTTTGTTTTATCTTGTTGAGAGCAAAGCGATTGGAAATATCGGCACAGACTCTCCAACTCCCCTTATAGATGCAACTATTGCTTTCCTTCAAGACTACGCTACAGTTCCACCTTCTAAAACACCAGGGGGTTCTTTTAATAGTGACGGTATCGTGGTTGGCAAACCCTTGTCTCCTGAAACTTTCTACCATAGACTTATTGAAAGCCCGAAATTCCAACATCTTTCCTGGGGACAACAGGAGGACGCAGAGGAGTTCTTGGGTTACATTCTTGATGGACTTCACGAGGAGTTTGTTAAAGTTGAGGCTGGTGTTTCTCTTGACCAAATGGAGCACATTTCCGAGGACTTCTCTCGGAAAGCTGATCTGACACTGGCAAATAGCTTAAAGGCTACAATTTTGAAAGCTGCTCGTCTCGTTAGATCTAGTGGGTCCGAACACATCGAAGAAACCGAAGTTGTCAGTGAAAAAAACACCAATGACTGGACCGAAGTGGGCAGCGGACGCCGTGTATGTAAGAGACGTGTGGTTGAAGTCGAACCATCACCTATTACCAGATTGTTTGGAGGTAGGTTCCGGAGTGTTTTGACTATTCCAAAAGGTAAGGATCAACAGTCTATTACACTTGATCCTTTCAGATGTATCCTGTTGGACATCAAACTGGAAGATGTGCTGAGGATCGAAGATGCATTGTGGAAATTTAATGAAGTTGAAAAACTTCCATACAAAGTGGAAGCTGGCAAGGAAGTGCTAGCACGCAAACAAACATTTATTGATGAGTTACCTGAGGTATTGATACTTCATTTGAAAAGATTCTCTTATCAAAACGAACTGTCTCTGGTGCATGGATCCGAGAGCAATGGCCTGGTGCCTGAGCTGGCGAGCTACGGTACTATTGAAAAAGTCATGAAGAACATTCTGTACGGCCTCAACTTAACAGTTCCACCCGAGAGCTTGTCAGCTACGTTGAGAAGAGAAAGTATGAATAGCTACTCATTGACTGCGGTTATTTATCATCATGGACGCAATGCAGAAGGCGGACATTATACTTGTGATGTTGCCCGTGCTGGTAAAAGATGGCTTCGAATCGATGATACTGCTGTGGAAGCAATTGATGCTGAAGCTGTTCTTGACATGAGTGAGCGTGATAAGAGCGCGTATATTCTCATGTACCAGAGAAAGAAACCGTTCAAACAAGTAAGAGGATAAATTGGGATGTTAAAGAGATGTCGAGGGCATAAGTCGAAAGGCTAAAGAGATGTCAAGGACATAAGTCGAAAAGCTAAAGAGATGTCAAGGACATATTTCGAGATTTCAAAGACAGATTGATGCCATCATTGACAAGAACAGACCTTGTTTCTTGTTTTGGTTCAAACAAGAGAGAAAGCGTTGAAATTGGGACTCTTTTATGATCTTGAGAAGCGTTGCACGGCCAATTCATGAAAACTTATGGAATTGTTTCTCTTTTGTTGTTTAATGGGACTCCTGGGGAGTTGCCCTACCGTAATGTGCTTCTACTATTGAGTCATTTAAGTGAACATTGAAGGGAGCAGGAAGAGACAAGAATTAAGATGAATATGGAAGCGATTGCCTTATCATGTCATTGAAGCATCCTTTGATAGTGTAACACTCGTCAAGACTTGATCACAGAACACGCCGAAGAAGGGAATTACTGGTGGAAGAATTAGATTCGAAACCTTCGCGAGTAATTAGCACTATATACTTCCAAAAGTGTCTATGATTTGTTGACCTACAAATACACCAATTGTTACACCCACGTAGAGCTTTTGTCACTAGGAGCCTTTTAGATATAAGCATTCTATTCGATATCATAAACGTTTTTCATTCGGAATCCACATTTGTAGGAATTGGTTTGATTCTGACGACTTCAGAGAATCAACGAAGGGAAGACAAGAATTAAGTAGAACAAACCTTTTAGTTTCATATAGAACTTTTCCAAAGTACCAATGAAAGTCAAACAACAAAACTGATTTGAAGCTATTTCTTATAACAGCCAAGGTGCCAGCCAGTAAACAGCACCAGTAAACAGCACCAGTAAACAGTACCAGTAAACAGTACCAGTAACCAATACCAGTAACCAATACCAGTAACCAATACCAGTAACCAATACCAGTAACCAATACCAGTAACCAATACCAGTAACCAATACCAGTAACCAATACCATAACTTACCAGTACCATGACTTACCAGTACCATGACTTACCAGTACCAGTACGATGACTCTACAAGCAAAAAACCCACTCACAAAATGTTCATTTAAATGGCAACAATCTCCAGACTGTCGACACTTAAAAAAGGGATTGAATAGGATTCTAATCCGCATGAAGGAAATCAAAAATTCAAAGATCCACACGACTCACACACCACACCTATCCAAACCTATCAGTGTCACCACCGGGTATGGAAAACATGGTCTGTTGAAGAATCGTTGGCAACATGGCTCTGCAGCGAAGTGCAATGCCAACAGAACCCTGCGGTTACAAGACTACTTGATCTCTTGTAACATCTCAAGGTAAGTATGAGAAAAAAAAAAAAACTTCCAAGGGCAGGATCAAGCGTTCCTTATATATGCCTGGGTCGTGCACAACACACTTGTCAATGTTCCCCGTTCCACCCAATTAGTAATTATTGACATTGTTTCAAGTTTGTTGAGGGAATTTAGCGGTCAAAAAACATTTCGACGGACTTTAAATTGAAAATTTCTTTTCTGAAAATCGTTTTTTCTCCCAAAACTGACTCAAAACGGGCCGAAACTGAACCAAAACGGGCCGAAACCAATACAGAAACAGAAAAAATATATTTAAACCAAAATAATATAATTTTTTTTAAAAAAATCTTCAACTCTTCTCCCCATTTTTTCTATTTTGTCTATTTCCTTCCTCTTCCAGGATGTATTACTTAAGTAACCAAAGAGCATGGTTACCCAAAGAAGAAGCAGCGAAACTATGACCAAAAAGGAAATCACGAGCAAGAATCTAAAAGGGCAATAAATTGGAACCATAACCTTCCTTCATATTAACAATTTAACCTTCGTAAATTAACCCACCTAACCCCAGAGCCTGCACAACCATCTCCAACGCCGCCCCCACCTCCAGCTCTACCTTTCCCTACTACACCTACTCTACAACACACCACTGCCACACTTCACCATGTCAGCAATGGATATAGACACCGACGTTTCGACAGTATTGGCTTCTCTAAGACAAGAGACAGAAGATAGCCAAGTTCTTGAAATCTCGTACCAATTGGAGGACTTCTATGAACGTAAGCTCTGGAATCAGTTGACCCTTGCATTGCAAGAGTTCTATGATCTTCCACAGAGCGAAAACAACAACTTAAGGCCCAAGATCTTCAATCTCTTTGTGAAGAAATGTCAAAACAAACTTAATTTTCTTTGTGTCATCGACTTCTTGTTACAGTCTTTCCAAGAGTCCAAGGAATGCCTTGACAAATTGAAGGAATTGAAGGGTGACATTGTTGCTGAGCTACAAAAGAAACTTTCTTCCAGAAGACTTGATGATTTAGACACACAAGTGAACAATGACGAGAGCGTCGTATACGTTCGTCTTCAAATTGCCCGTTACTCTTTGCTCTTGAGCGATTTGGCAGAGGCAGAGGAGATCTTGGATTCCATGAGTGATAAGTTCGAGACGACGTTGCAAAACGACTATAGTTCCAAGATCAACGCGGCGTTTTTCTTGACAAAGTGTCAATATTACAAATACTTTGAGAACTACAACTTGTTCTATACCAATGGGTTGCTCTATCTTTCGTCTATTGAGGGCTCCATGCTGTTAGAACAACGGACCTCTTTCTGTTACGACCTTTGTATTGCTGCCTTGTTGGGTGACAAGATATACAACTTTGGTGAGTTGATTCTTCATGATATCTTGTTGTCTATTAGCTCAAAGGACGGCCCTTACTTCTGGTTGTTCCAGCTCATTCAAAACCTCAACTCTGGAAACTTGCCTGAATTCACAAAGGGTTTAAACGAGAATGCCCAATCAAAATCGCCCCAAGTTTGGCACCATCGTGACTTCTTGCACCAGAAAATTGTCATCATGTCGTTATTAGAGTTGATCTCTTCGAAACTGACACCAGACAAGACTTTGCTGTTTAAGGAAATAAGCGACGCAACAGGTGTAAAATTAGATCAAGTGGAACTCTACATTGTCAAGTGTTTCTCTCTTGAGTTGATCAAAGGCCATATCAACCAATTACAACAGGTTTTGCTTGTGACTTGGATGCAACCTCGTGTATTGAATTTAGACCAGGTCAAGACCTTGTACACTCGTTTGGTGAACTGGAACTCTAAGGTTGATGAGTTGTCCAAGAAGGTCTACTCTAGTGGTGGTAACGTTTGGGCCATTGCATAATATCAATGGAATTATTAATGTAAAGGCATGTTTTGATGAATGTCAAGCTTTTAGTCAAAATACTTGTTTACATTTGCCGAAATGTAACTATATATATGTGTATATATATCTTAGAATGTGCTCATTTGCTATTCTTGCATTCTTAACTTGGCGAAAGAGCTCTTGTGGATATAATGATTTCAAATTTAAGTAACAGCGACTCATTCCAAGTTTTTTTTTTTTTTCAGAACTCATCCGCCCTTAAACATTTCAATTTCTCTTCAGAGATGGGCCATCATCAGTCTTTGAAACTGTGCTGTCCTCGTCGTCAAGTTCAAATAGAGTGTTGCTGGCTTGTTCATGTGAATTGCCATCGTAAGCAACTTCTTTATAGGTTGGAGGTGCAGTTGGAGGTGCAGTGGGAGGTGCAGGGTTGCTTTCGAGGTCAAAGCTATCTCTGTTTCGTTGAACATTTTCATCATCACTGTGACTCATCAATGAAATGTCATCAAGCTCGAAATCGTTTTGATTTTGGAATCCGCCTTCTGCATTTCCTTCTTCAGTCTCATCGCCAGTAGTTGACAATTGCTGGGAAACAGCCAACATATAACTTGTTTCAGTTGGTCTCCATAACCAAGAAACACCAAGAAAGATGATAAAGAAGGCAAGACTTGGCCAGAAGTCAGAAAAGAAGAACCAAAACTTCCATTTACTTTCGATTCCGTCCTGATCAGCGTAGCTGAAGAAGAAAATGACAGGCACGAAAAGCGCACTGAAAGAGAGCAACCAGGACATGATCACGATGTTGAACAAGTTCTCCAAAAGCTTGAGCTTTATGACTTGTCTCTGCTTATGTAACTTGGCTGAGGTCTCTCTCATTGATGACAAGATAACCACGTAGTACAAACACAAAGTGATAGTGACAGGAAGCAAAGTTAACAATTGGAACCAACTCGACTCGGCACCAGCTTCACCGACTCCATTGCTTGAAGAATAAGAACTTCCGGCATCGGTAAGATAGCTACCCAATAAGTAAATCATAGTCGCCACGAAATGACAAGCAGCGAAGATCTTGCACTTGAGCATGACTTTCTTTGGCAACTTCAAAACGACAATTCCGTAGCCAAAAGAGATAAGCATCAATAAGTAAAGACACAATGTAATCTTGACCGAGCTCAAAATCGACAAGAAAACCGCGTAAGCTGAGACGAACCAGCTCTGACCAATTGTTCTATTGACCAAGTCATAGTAGGACCAGACAACAAGAGTTTCAAACATAAGGAAGCCCAACATAGCAGCCAAGTATCGTTGAAGGGGTAAGATTTGGTTCTGGCCACGCTTCTTGAAAAATTGGAACCCGAAAAATCCAAGGGTCACGGCATAAGCTACAGTTAAAATACTATAGGCAGATAGCTTGGGAACCTCCGAGGCACTCAATTGGCCGAACGCATTCTGGAAATCAACAGTACCACGATAAACCCCATTTGCAGAAGGCAGGAACGTGGAAATACAATAGTATCCAGTTCTCAAAATTGGGTAGCTAAGATTGGCTGAACCCAAGTGGTCCAATTGAGCCACCCGAACAGTGGTGTTCAGCAAGTCGCCTTCGTACAAGAATGTACCAAATTGCAGATTATCACAGAGCCCCGCACTTATGGCCACGTCATCACAAATGTATTTTTTGTGGCCACTTTTCTCGTAGAACTTACCCAAGTATTCAAGGTCTTTATACTCAAACAAAGCATAACTGATCTTAACATCCAGGTTTAAATCTTTTGAATCGTTTGAATCGTTTGCGTTGGAATCATCACGTTTCTGAGATTCTTTACTGTCGTACTTTTTATCGCCAAGTTGGTTGATGAACAATTCAATGTATGGATTGATGGATCCACCCCAATCCTTCTTGGCGTACATACCTTCACATACTAAACTGTTATCGCCATCGTCAAGGGGGAGATGATTCGCTAGAGCAGAATTGACAAATAATGCGCCACCAATTGCAGCCAATAATGGTGTGCAGCGTCTCATTTTGGTGTGGTAGGCGGTTGTAGGTTGGTAGGTTGTAGTTTGGTAGGGGGTAGAACCGTAGTGCACACTGCAGAGTTGTGAGCAGGATACAGGATTTGGATCACGTGACAGAGGGGGTCAACAGGTAGTGGTAATGAATTTGGAGCGAAAAGGTCAAAGGGTAAGGCAAAAAATGAAACAATCCAAGGATCATCATCATATCATGTGATTCGGAAATTTTCGCTTCAAAATTCTTCGTTGCGGTGGAACGTAGCAATAATGATTGGTTGACCACAGGACAACGTTGTTTGAAATATGAGTTGGGTGAACAAAAATAGAAGCCATCGGGGTTTTTAGGAATTCCTTTCTATTCCTCTCAATTGTTCTCAATTGCTCTCAAATAGCTTAAGTTCCTTTCAACTCGGCCAAACTCGGCCCAATTAGTTTCCAACAGTCTTGATTCATATCAAATCGATCCCTTTCAAATCGATCCATTTCAAATCGAATCAATTGAATCCGATAAAATCGAGCTTGATGTGGTTGGCACAACGACTGCAAATCTGCCCTCTACGAAAGCTCCTCTAGGCGAGCTGCCAATTTCAGCTCGGCACTCTTCCAATTCTGTAACAAATCCTTGTAAAAAGAAATCTCTTTCTCACAGAGATCAACCATAGATTGTTTCAATTGCTTCTTGTTATACCGATCCCAGTTGGGATACTCTTCATTAACAATTTGGCTAGTTACCGCATTCACCACTTTAGTTTGGGCCACAATTTCACTCTCCAAACTGTGTATTCTCTGTTCCAACTTTGCTTTCTTCAGATCCGACTGCGTAGACCCAATATGCGGTGTAGCCGAAGTAGATAATGTGTCTTTAATCAACTGAGTAGTGCTGTTGACCAATCCACCACGATTATGATTTATCAACGCTGGAGAAGGTATAGGGGCATGATGAGAAGCTCCATTGAGAGCATTAGCAGTGGCACCACCCAATGTAGCTAACTCTGAACGAGCCTTCTCTAAATACTCTTGAAGTACTTGTAAATCAATCTTCTTGTTGTGCTGCAACTCAATCAAATCCGAGAACTTAATGATGTACTTGGCACAATCTTTCAACGATACAAGAAACGCTTCATCGATATATTGGTATAATTCCCCCCATTTTTCCAGAAAGAAGAGTAAGGATTCAGAGAACACTTTACAGTTCGCAGCATAAGCCAGAGTACCGTCAAAGCTTGCACCAGTCGTAAAAGAGGAATTCGGATCCAAATTGCCATTATCGTTTGCTCGAGAAGTCGAGAGTTGAATGCTAGCAAGGCGATTGACCTGGACCAGGAACTGTTCGTAGTCGGTCTTTAAATCACTATTCTTCTTATTGAGTCTGGCAAAGATCTTATCCAACTTGACTAAGTTTTCGTAGAGTTTTTTGAGCTTGTCACTTATTTCAAGGATGTCCTTGTTTGTTTCGCGTTTGTGCTTTGACGAGGTGAAAAAGTTCATCACCGTTTCAGTTAAAAGCTCTTCATTCACGACCTTGCCGACAATCAGTGGCTCAGCATCATCAGAGAGACCATTTGCACTTCCAGACTTGGAAATCTTAAGGTTCTTCGTGAAAGTGCTCCATTCAGTAGAGTCGCTTAGAAAGTAATGAAACACTGCCAGCTGGGAAAGAATCTTATGTTCGCAGATGAACTCAACAAATCTTGCAAGAGAAAAGAGTCTTTTGTGAACAAAAGACTTGCTGAAAGTGTCCCCGGTTAAGTATTTGAAGTTCAGTTTTGGGGGAAGCGGTGGAACTAGGAGCAGAGGGAAGTCGCTGGTCAAACAGGCACTAAGGAAGCGGAAATCACGGTACCTCCGGCGAACTTTGATGTTGATGACTCCATCCTGAGGATTCTTTTTTTGGAGCCGTTTCACATCTGGATGGTCTGTTTCGGTGACAATGAGATATGAGATGTACAGCTTTCCGTTTGGATCCTTGTCGAAGATAGGATTGGAGACTTCCAGAGTCAATTTGTATTTGGAAAACTTTTCTTCCAATTTTCTTAAGTAAGCAAATTCGTCAGTTGTAGTTTCACATTGTTGAGCCTCGTCAACTGCACTAGAAATATTATCATTATTCTGGATAGACTCTACAGCAGGGTTTAACAAGTGCCCCGATAAATCATGTACCTCTTGTTCTTCTTGCACCTCTTCTTCTTGTTCTTGTTCTTGTTCTTCCTTTTCTGCTTTTTGTTGTTGTTGCAAAGCATCGATAGGTTCTTTGAAATCAGAATGTGTCAGATCCTTCAACACTTCATCGTCACCCTTATGAGAGCTGTTATCGTCTCCGCCTATGGATAAAGACGATGAAACCGGCTCTGTTACCGATTCCACGTGATCTGCCGCTGCCATCATTGGTGAACTTGAACTATGCTGCGAACCCAGCGTTTCCTCGATGATGGGTGGCACTGTGTTGGCCAGCTGATGGGTATCATCTCTGTCCCATTGAACAGAGGTGAAAGGGTCATCGGAACTCATAATGGCCCAAATAGGTTTCAAAATAATTTCAAACTAAGATTGCTATTAATAGAAAGTCCTGCAACTCTTAGGGTGTATTGTCTGGAGCGGAGAACACCCTAAAACACAACAGAACCGCAACAAAAGAGTTAAGATCAAGGAAATTTACAGTTGGTGTACGGATGTTTCAACAAAGGTACTCGCGTGGTTATGAAAAATCCTCTTTTCAGATTGAAAAAGACGTTGCAAAACTAGCGAATTGGTTACGTTGGATGACAAGAAGGTGTTGCTGATTAGATAAGTGGAAGACAGTGGGGGAGGGGGTGGAGGGAGTTGGGAAGGACAAAAAAACAAGGAAAAAGGAAAGTGGGGACTATTTTAAAGGAAATTATTTTTGGAAATTTGAAATTTATAACTTGAAATATCAAAGATCTCAATGGTTTCTGTGTTGGACGGTTTTGCTTAAACTAGGCAAGATATTGAACAATTGATCAATATAAAAAACTTCAATATAAAAACGGTTCAGAAAAAGGAACTAAAAAAAAAGTACTTTCGCTTTTGCATCAATGGTCCGTCACTAAATAAGTAACCATGCTGTTGCTCCAATGATCGAAGCACCAACAATCGCCGTGATAAGACTTGCACCAACCTTGTCCTTGGTGGTGATATGGAGAGGTGTCGCGCTCTCATCAGGCGTTCCAAACCCTGCGGCTGGGTTACCAATGGAAGAACCACCAGTTTTGGCAGTGTATGGGGCTGGTAAATCTCTTACACGTAAGTTCTGGATCACCTCCAAGGCAGACATTTGCTCACCAAGGCCATAATTCCCATCCCAGGTGTCGTTGGTCCATGAAAGCCCACATGTATGTCCATCTGTTCCTCCAGAACAGGCAGACCAAGATGCTGCATTAGCCGAATCGACGAGCCATGTACGAATGGTATCATATGTATCGGGAACCATGATGGAGGTCAAACCCAAGAATCTGGAGAGATATGCTTTGAATGACCGTTGATCGTTATTACATGTGAAGTAATTGGATGTTGGCAGCAGGCACAAGGCCTCATACATGATCTGTGCATCTGCAGACTTGTTGAAGAAAAACACTTGAGTAGCATGTAAAAGATTCATCGTACGATCATACCATTTCTGATCACTGGTGAAATTGTACAAGTAAGCACAACCAGCCAACATAAGCCCTTGATTATAAGACCATTGCAACTTGGTAACGTTGGAGCAATTGTTATTGATCTTGACACCATCGTAGACAAACCACCAGTCACCTTCAGTAAGCAATCCAACACCATACATCCAATCGAAGACACGGTCACACCACTCAACGTATGTAGTGTTCCCAGTGTAGCGAGCTAAACGAGCACCAATATGGAACAATGCACCGTTAGAAACAGAGTTTTTGTAATCATAACCGGTGTTCCATTGGAAGATTTGCCAACGAAGTCCACCATTACAGTCTTCATTGTCCCATCTGGAACTCATGGTATTGAAAACGGCCTGTGCCAACGTAAGCCAAGCCAATTTAGGATCTGAAGGGTTACTGAAGTTGCGTTCTGCAGCTGCCATGACCGCAATTCCCCAGAAGGCTTGATCATCGTTACCTTCTGTCGTACTCTGGTTAAGAGGAACATAGTTATAGTCATCACCCACTTGATACGTAAGTGCTTCTTTAATCAATTCGATATAAGTATCATTTTCCATATAATATGAGTAATCAATCAAGGATCCCCATGCTCCACCTGCTTCCCACCAGTAGTAAGGCCAGGTGAACATACCCACGGTTCCACCGTACTTGTAGCCATTGTAATAATCAAGAAGACCTCCTGCAATCAAGGCACAAGCGTGTTTGATACTGGTCACGTTGTTTGTATCTAGTGGGATTGCTGTTGCCGGTAAAGCCACGAGAAGTGGGAGTACCAAGGAAAGAAGCTTCATTTCTGGGCTAGAAAGGGCTAGAAAAGGCTAGAAAGGGCTAGAAAAGACTAGAAAAGACTAGAAAATCCAAAAAAAAAGATTTTTTCACCTAGAAATGTTGTCTTTGCAGGGTGTTCGTCAGTTTTATCAATAGAATAGGGCCTGTGGAACAAGAGAACAGAGGCAGTGATTCAAAAGTAAACACCGGTCGAAAGGAAATTCCAAAAGGGGAAACGTTACGAGCCGGGATACTATTTACCTACTCTGAGTCTAAAAAGCCTGAACTTTTATTGGTTTGTGACACTAGATGAGTGGTACGCGGTGGTATGAAGGGTGAAAGATCCTCAGGTGTAATGAAGGGGGGGGTGCGAATTTGCAACCACGAACATTTTGGTGGAATATGGCCCAAAAAGGAAATCCAATTACCTCTTTTGGACGTCGAGATTTCTTTTATTTTTCTTTCTCACTTCTTTTGGCAGATGATTAGTGACTCGATAGACAAGATAGACGAGATAGACAAGATAGACAAGATAGACAAGATAGACATGCTTTGAAATAGAAAAAAACTTTTTGAATTTCGTAAATAAAGCTTATTTATTTCATATTTTGATAGATTTCTTAGAGAATGTTGTAAATTCTCCCATGTTTCTACGTCCCCATGTATTTGACATATTCAAACTAATACCATAAATATATCCACTGTTGTTGACTGATTTCACAATTCTTAAGTTCCTTAGTTACATATATATATTCCCTTGGTACTTAAAAGAGTTACAGCATTTCTGGATGATTTCCGTCATGTTACTCTATATTCCCTTCTATTGATCTGTTCAACACCCTATACATTGGAATCCAAATCACAGCGAAACAGTACTGGTCGCAGGATGATGAGCATTTTTTTGTTCAGATTTTATCTGCTCCTGAGTTCGAAGACCCTTGCCATTTCCCAAATGAGGATAATTGACGATATTGGTCCTTAATCCGTTTGCTGCACCCCGATCTGCCAAACGAAGTGCTTTGATTTGGCTCACTATGCTGGAAAAATCCCGAATGAACTGCTCTCGTCCTATTGAAATTTTCAAGCTGGCATAAACTTCATGGGCTGCTGCATCAAACCCGAGACCAGTTTTCTTCCATTGATCATCCAACAGCCTCAAAAATGAAGATGTATATGTAGGTGCTATTATTTGAGTCAATTTCTTAATTATCATCATATTGGTTTCAGGGACGAATATCATTTTGATTTGGGTCTCCTGTGATTCAGAAATGGCTCCATAAACAGCCTCCAAGGGCAGCGTGAAGATGTAATACAACTGGTGACTGTATTTCAGAACCACTGGCTGTGAGTTGTTGACTTCTCCAACGTTAACAGAGACCCGAGAAAACTTGAGTGGTGCCAACAGTGCCAACACTGGATCAACAAAGATCAGTGCAAAAGCATCCATGAGAACCTTACGGAACTGGTCCTCGGTTGCAATAGGTCGACGGTTGAATATGGATTCAACCATAAAGGCAGAGAGTTCTGAAATGAATGTGAATGATTGATATTGAGTATCACTGACTAGCTTGCGTAAGAAGTCATTATAATCCTTGAAAGTACGTGGCTGAGTATAAGGATCCGCAAAACAATCATCACACAAGCGATATATCGCACTTAAAGAGTGTTTGGGATTGATTGCTTTGGAGCATAGCTCACATTTGGACACTGGAGGAAGCAGACTCCGGTCCGGGGTCTGGATCTGCAGGTACAGTTTGTAATTATCCTTGACTAAGCGAGGTGTAGTTACCTGTGCTCGATTCTGACTTTCACTGCGGGTTCTTGAAGAGACACCACCCGAGGTGTTAGAATGTGCTTGGCCTGATGAGCTAGAATAAGCTTGTGGATGGGAAGAGCTCGACTGAGCAGAATTCGATGCAATAGGGTTTGGTGGCGGGGGATTCTGGTAGGAACCTTGTGCATTTGTACCGGTTGAAGGATTAGCAAGAGCGTATTTTGCGTTCCCGTTGGAGCGCATTGCTGAGGACGCACTGGTGGACTGCGGGCCCAGCGATCGGGCATTCTTGGGATGGTCATTGCTGTTGCTTAACGCCGAACTGGCACCTGAGATACCATAAGGTGTTGGATACGGAGCAGGGGCCTCTGGATGATTGGTGTACAGCCCGTACAGAGCAGAGTATGATTGCAGAGGACTAGCGGAAGCAGAATCCGCCGGAGTCATATCAGAATCTTGCGCGTATGGGTCATTTGCAAACATATCATCACCCATGAAGTCAGTACTTTGATTCTGTTCTTGAAACTGGCGCATTCCATACCGCATGGTCTCTTCAGCCAATGGCTTACGCAGCTTCTTCTTAGTACGCTCAATGATCCGGCATTTGGCGCATGTTTTGTACTGTTGTACCTCGGGAGGTTCGTCATCCATTCTTCTTCTTTTGCACCGGCGACACCGCCTTACATCGTCATAGATCATCATGATGGAGAGGTATTAGAGGGAAAGAGACAAAGGTAAAGGAAGAGGATGAACCGGAGGGGAAATTCTTTTCAAATCGTAAACTTTTTGCTTATTTTGAAGAAAAAATGTCCAATTTCCAATCCAATAGCTCAAAAAATAGTTGTTTCCAAGGAATTTCAAAAGCTCCAGTCAAGAAACGTTGACTTGAAAAGATAACCAAATGGAAAACACAAAGAAACACCACCGGCCAATAAGATCGCTTAGATTTTCACAAATCAAAAAAGATCAAATCCAACTTAGAACTGGCAAAATTGGCTATGAGGCTGGGAAACAAGTTGATTATTGAAGCTGGTGAAGAGCTGGAGATGTTCTGGAGGTAAGGCTGGGCCGTGCACGACCCGGAAGAGCCAGTTAATGCAGTAATAAGAAACGGCCCGGATTTCTGCTGCGGGGAAAACGGATCCATTGACGGCAGAAAAATCTTTGTTTCTTTGGAATTTGCGGTAGAAAATGTCAATATAGCCGGTGAATTTCGCGGGTCAACCAACAGTGTAGTATTGGTGCCGCATTAGGAGGCATTGAGGGAGTGCAGATAGAGCAGGAAGAGCAGGAAAAGGCAGAAGATAAGAAGGAAGAAGAGGATTTTTTGAAATTTTTTTGATTTTTTTTTGTATTTGGGAGGTTTTGGTTGTCAAAAAGTTTTGTTATGAATTTGGTGCTTGAGTTGAAGTGGTTATAGTTCATGGTACTTGGAGATGGCTGCAACAAATTTCGCAGCAAGTGACAGTGTAATGGTATTGAGGTCAATGGAACAAGAAAGCAGCGCGAGATAGTAGTGGAAGGGATATTTTTTCCTAATTGAGAAGATTTGTTTTCGGAAGCCCAGGACAGTGTTTCCTAATCGGGCGAAAACAAAAACAAAAAAACTGTTCTCCTAGTCTCATATATTGGTATCATCTGTTACCCTACTGTTGAAGTAACTAGGAGTATTCGGGATATTTTTCCTAATCGAGAAATGTTTTGGTACCTCGGGGTATTTTTTCCTATTTAAGCCAAAACATAAACAAAAACAACCCTCGTCATTTTCCTCCTTATCTTCTCTTCGTGCCTCTTCTCTTCTCTCCACCTCCACCTCCGAGCCTTGATTAGTCTGCATTGAACATTCTCACCTCCTATCAGTAACCTCCTCCCTCTTCCCCCCAGCAAAAGGCAACAACCAATTCAAGACAATCTGCTAGTAAAATGTCCAAGATCGTTCGTTCTCTTAAGAACGTTGCCAATGGATATTCGTCAACCCAAATCTTGGTCCGTAATGCTACGTCCAATGACGCTTCCGGCCCAACCACTTACGATATGGAAGAAATCGCCTCAGCAACCAACAACTCACAAACCGATTTCTTGGAGATCATGGATATGCTTGACAGAAGATTGAATGACAAAGGTAAGAACTGGCGTCATGTTGCTAAGTCCTTGACGGTGTTGGATTACTTGGTCCGTTATGGTCTGGAGAAGTGTGTTCTCTGGTCCAAGGATAACCTTTACATTATCAAGACTCTTCGTGAGTTTGTACATTTCGATGAATACTCCAACGACCAAGGTGCTTTGATCAGGGTGAAAGCAAAGGAATTGGTGTCTTTATTGCAAGATGACGACCGCCTTGCTCGTGAACGTCAAAATGCCCGCCAAAGACCTCGTAACGATTCAAGTTCCAGACCACCAAATTACCGTCATCGTTCTGATCCGTATGATTCAGAATTGCAACGTGCTCTCGAAATCTCTCGCGAGACTGCCGAAGAAGAGAAATCTCGTAAGCAACAAGCCTTGAACGCCGATGCAAACGATCCTGATTTACAAGCGGCTCTCAAGTTGTCCTTGGAAGAAGAGGAGCTTCGTAAAATGAAAAACCAACAAAACGATAATCTATTGGACTTAAATGATTACTCCCAACAGCCACAACTCCAACAGCAATACTTCCAACAGGTTCCTCAACAAACTGCTGCCAATCAGCCGTTTTTCTACCTGCCTCAGGAACAACAAAATACCTCCGTGCAGCAGCAGTATGATATGTTCGGTAACCCCATCCAGCCAACAGGCTACTTTGCCAATTATGGCCAGTTTGGCCAACCACAGGTCCAACAATACCAACAATACCAACAGCCACAGATACCACAATACACTGGTTTTGTCAGCAGCATGGCTGTGAGTCCTGCTGCCGCGGAAGAGTTGAAGCCTCTTAAAACTGGTTCCAATAATCCTTTTTCCTTGCAGTCTAGCACCAATGCACCTACCCAGCAACAACAACCATCCCTTGATGCATTATCTCAAAGTCAAATGAACCAGCAACCTCAATTTTACACACAACCCACTGATTACCAGCAACAACAGCATGCACAACAGCAGGCACAACAGCAGGCACAACAGCAGGCACAACAGCAGGCACAACAGCAGGCACAACAGCAGGCACAACAGCAGGCACAACAGCAGGCACAACAGAAATCACGCTTCAACGATAGCCATGAGCTCAACAATCTTTTGGCTTCAGGAACCGGTGTAGACACATTTGGAAACACGGGAGCAACTCGAATTCCGCATCAATATACTGCTAGAGGTTCTTTTATACCTTCTGGTGGTTTGGACACAAAAAACAACGCCGAGGTGAGATTGAGCTCGAATGCAACAGGAAACCCATTTTTGAATACTGGTATCGCTCGTGCCCCTAGTGCTCCACACATTAATGCTGCTCCTACTGGATATGGATTTGGCAACAGCAAAGAGAATCCAAGCTTAATTGACATTTGATGCTAAATGCATGTCAGAAGAACATATGTTTTTGTTTAAAGCCATGTCGAACTCATTAACAGTATGAACAAGAGACTTTCTTTGTTACATGTTGATAAGTGGTTGATTCTATAGATACATCAAAAAATATACCGTCTGAAGTCCCAACCTCTATTTTGAATGATTTTCAACCTCTTTAATTTGAATGATTTTCAACAGTTTGTTAGCACCCAGTCAAATTATCAAAAAAAAGTAATCATTCGTAAGGAACTATCTCTCTAGTGAAGAGACATTTAACACACCAGTTCCAATCTAAAACGGTAACACCTTTCGGGTTGCATCTCAGATCCTTTTTCTTGTTCGATACAAGAAGAATGTCGCCACTAGGCAGGCTAACAAGGTCTTTTGCGCTTGTGTTTGATGACAATTTGACAATTCGAGACTCTGTGAGCCCATGGGCTTTCAAGATGCTCTCAATTAAATGGGCACCACCATTGAGGTTCGTAGAAAGATTGATTTTCAAATCAGACATTATCTTTTTGTGACGATTGGTTGTGAGTAGGTGGGTGAGACCATTTCCGTCTCCTTCATAACCGAGTTCTTCATTCACCAGAGCAACAGAAACAACTTTATCAAGAGAGTAGTCCGATATATCAATGCTTCGATGTACTTCATCCTCGCTCACTTGATTACCTTTACTTTCTAAGAAAGCTAGGATCGAAGTCAAATAAGTGGGATGTACAATTCTGACTGCTTGACTGAGACTCTTGAGGAACTTTTCAGTTCGTAAAACCTTAGGTGCTACGATAGTATCAATGGGTCTCTTGGAGGCGTCATAATCGTTGACCAAAGAAATGCCGACTTTTGACAATTTCACCACATCTGCTCGGCTAGGCGTGAGAAATTGTTCACAGCCTGTCATAATGACCACATAACGAGCCGGATTCTCAACTTTTTGCTTCTTTTTCGCTACAGGAGTTGAACCCTTCGACTCGGTAGTTTTTGGTGTGGTAGATTCTTTTACACTTGGATGTTTCTTTGTTGGTGTTTTAGCCACAGACAGTTCCAATTGTGCCATATAGTCTTTCATTTTCCTTGATGACTTCGAAATGGACAAGTACTTATTGAGATCTTCCATATCAGAATGTAATTTTAATGAAGCCTTTTGTTTTGCGGAACGACTGGCTCTAGCAAAACCTTGTGAGGATGCTTGTTCACTGGCAATAGCTAGGTCACCATCGTCTGAAAAATTGGTGTTCTTGGTCTCCTTGAGGAGTGTACTGTCACTTTTTTGATTTGAGTTTTCAACATTAACAAGATCGATTGGTTGATCATTGTTTTGAACTGGATCAGAAGTCTTGGTAGAGCTGGTCACTTCCACTGCAGATTCAACAACAGTTTCAGCAATAGAATCAGTAGCATGCGATTCAGCATTTGAAGTTTCATCTACAACGACAGCAATATCAGCTTCACTATGTTCTTCTGCACTGTCATCAATACCCAGAACATCAGAAACACGATCAACGCAAGAACTAATGATATCTCGGGAAATGTGGACTCTACCCAAAAACCTGGAACTGTTAATCAAATCCGAGTACTTTACATTTGAAGGATCGAGGAATTTCCAATGGGCAAAGCACTCCTCTAACCATAGCGAGTTGACAAGCTTGATAGTTGACCATTTGCTGTTGACAGCGTCTATTTTTTCGCTGGAAGCAGCGCCACATACCAAGAAATGATTATTAGAGTCCAAAGTTTTTGTGAATTCGGCTCCCATGGCAGTAATGAGCGTCACTAGGTAATGTCTTGCATCACCGTTGATGCCAGTGACACTTATTCTTAGGTTCAGAAACTGAGGAATGCCTGTTTTGGGAACAGGGAAATATAACATATTCGAGGCCAAAGGATCGTCATATCTACCTGTAGAGATGGTATGAAATAGCCATAGAAGCAGGGCAACACGGATGGTGGAACAGGAGCAAGCACGGAAGAAATGGTCACTGTTTCGGTACTTGCCAATGAAAACATCAACATCATTCTCTTGGAACTCAGTTACAATGACTGCTCCATGAGCCAAGACGAGTTTTTCAAGAGTATCTACCAATGTCTTGCTTAGATTGAAGTCCAGACAGAAGAAGATTCTCTTTCCTTGTAACACAGAAGAATCTACAGCCGAAACCTCATCGATGGTTTCAGAATCGCCACTGGAGCGAAAATTGGGCCGGCCAGTTTCACACACTATTGGATCAGAAAGCAAGTATGGCTCCTCTGGAACATGTCGCTGCTGCAGAATACAGGCAGCAAACCATTCGGGAAGAACCAATTTAATATCCAAGTTTTGTTTACGTTTCACGTGAACAGCAATCACGGCTTTACTATTAACTCTGTCTACGGCTAGTAGATGAGTAGTATATCTAGACAATAAGTCAAGATACTGGCCTCCAAACAGTCGGGCAGCAGTATACATGACATCTTTATCACCATGTGGCAAATTGTTGGCTATGCAAAGTACAATTCCTGCCATGGGTGGTTGTGGCGAAGGTGGATAGAGTCGATAGTTCTTTCTTTGGTTTTCTCGTTCAGAGTCGATAACCCACTGTCCAGTGGTAATTGGTATAAGCAGATCCAACGCTACAGTGTAATCAGCAAAGTTCAAGGATGAGGTTACCACATGATTGATGTTGTTTTTGTTGATTGAGTGGAGTGACTGTGATGGAGACGTGGTGAAGTGGGTTCCGCCATTCGCCACAATGAGGCGCTCAATGGTGGCTGTATATTGCGCCTCATCGCCAGAAGCATCTTCCCCGCATATTATAAGAAAAATCGCGTCTTGAAATAGTTGCCTTTTCGTCATTTGGTGTGTATCTGTGGCCATCCCAGGTGGTTGCAAAATATAGTGGGGAGGGTGATGGAGGCAACAAAAGCCAAAAAAACACGGTTGAATTTTCAAATTCTTGAATTATTTAGTATATTTCATTTTTAGTCATGAAATTGATAAAAATTAGATAAAGTATTTTGAAAAAATGTTATTGGCCAGCTTTACTTGATCCCTTCGTTGGTAAGTAGATAGTAAAGGGAATAACACAGAATTACAGTAAATGTAAACAAAGGAAATGTAAACAAAGGAAATGTAAACAAAGGAAATGTAAACAAAAGAAATGCAAACAAAGGAAATGTAAACATGAAACACGTTTAACAAACACGGTAGTAGACTCGAACAGAAAACTTTAAAAACTTTAAATTCATAAGATGTTCAAAGTTTTCCTCAAGATTTCTACTCAAATACCCTTTGTCAAATAGTCAATATCAAATAAATATCCAAAAAAGGTCACTCTGATGTCTTTTTATTGCTGTAAAGAATGTAATGAACGACTAGGCAGTTGTCATTCTAAAAGATAAAACTCGCGAAATGCAGTGCTTCGAAATGAAAATGCAAGGATGTTCAGCAGTAATACTGCGTTGTTGGTAGATTTCATGCTCAAATTATGAAAATATGCGGATTTTGAATGGGTTGTAATGAAGACAATTGGGCCAGTTTCTGCCTCATGGCAGCTGGATGCATGCAAATGAAATGACTACTTGAGGATGCCACACGTTAGTAACGCAGGATCAAACAAGTCTTTCCGTTCGTTAACGAACTTCTTGGCCCAGCTGCGACACACGATACTGGCCTTCATGAACTTTCTTGACGAGTATTTCTTGTAGAATTCATCGTGCTCAATTGGAGCAATGAGATAGTTGAAAATAAGCTCAATGCAATCCTTCATGTCCTCTACTCTGTAGCCGCCTGAGTAATGGATGAGATTGCCATTCCAGACTGGATCTTTGCGCAAGATTAGACGGGCCAAGTACATGGCAGCAGCAGAACACAAGGAGGGAAGAATGCCAATAAATTTGTGGTCAACGATGGTCACTTCGAGAAGATACTTTCCCAATGTCCGCAGCTGGACATCATAGTCGTCAGCTTTGGAGATCCGTCTTAAAAAGTTCATAGGGTTAGGATAATTCATGTCGAAATTAAGGATGGTTAAGATATACTTTTCGGCCTCAAGAATTTCTTCCTCGGTATATGAACCATCTGTGAAATAGGCGTAGTTCTTTACTGATGGAGAAAAGACCTCTTCGTATTTTGCAGCAATGAACAATGAACCAGTTGCCAAGAGTTGAAGCTTATCTATTTGAACAACCTCCACGGACATGAAACGATCCATTATGTTGATTGCCAAAAAGAGAGTCTCGGGTAAGAGACGGAAGCGTTGGTGCATTTCCACGAGCCAGTCAACTAGAATGGAACGCATTCGTGGCTTTAATTGTGTCTGTTTTAATAGGTACGAAGGGTCCGGAAGGGTCTTCTTTTCTAGTTCGTGCAAGTAAGGAAAGATCTCATTGACGTATTCGCTGACCATCAATGGGTCATCAAAGTCTTCCTCGTCGAGATCTTGCCATTCGTAGTCGGGTTTCTTTGATTTCTTGTACTTGCTACTAGGAGCATTGACGGTTGCATCAATTCCGCGACCGAGCAAGTCAGGATTGCTAGAGATGTGAAGTTTTTCGACCAAATCATTACTGGATTCGGTGGCTTGACGCTTTTGAGGTAAACGACGCGGTATAGAGACCAACGGAGCTCTTTTGGAAGCGTGGGAGGAGTCTTCAGTTTGGTGCAAGGAGGCATGCTTTTCCGAAATGAATGCGGATGGTTTTAATTCATCATTTGATACTTTTTCCATGTTCTTCATGTTTTCGATGTTTTCGATGTTTTCGATGTTTTCCATGTTCTTCATGTTTTCCATGTTTGCCATGTTTATGTTTGCCATGTTTATGTTTGCCATGTTTATGTTTTCCATGTTTATGTTTTCCATGTTTATGTTTTCCATGTTAACGTTTTCCATGTTAACGTTTTCCATGTTTATGTTTTCCCTATTGTCCAAGATATCAACTCTGTTCGAATTCTCCACATCCCCATTCTCCATGTTCATGGCCTCGTGATCACGGTCATTCTCGACCGAACTAGCCCCAGAAGATCCAGGAATTTCAATCTTAGGAAATCGTTGTGTACTTGCAATCGATGACAACGCTCTTCGTTTGAGATTCTGCACATCCTGCTTTGGAATGCCAAATTGTCGAGACACGTCTCGTAAATGGGGCCTGCTAGAACCCGAAGAAGCACCAGTTATCGCCTTGGAAACCGCCGTGTAGACATTTTCAGAGCCACCAAAGTGTTTGGTACCGTGACCAATCGTGTTTTCGATCTTGGTGCCTGTCATGGCCGAACGTTTCCCGTCAGCCGTGATGGTGGAGGAGGAGTCTACAGGCACTAAGGCAGGAGGCAAGCGGTCAGAAGCTTTTGTTCTTGAGCGGGTTTGGCGGTAACCGTTTTCGTTTGAAAGCGTTGACATGTTCCAGCGGAAAAGGGGCTTTTTCTAAATAGGAAAAACTGTCACTTTGTGGTCTTTTTTGGGTGGATTCTTCACGCGTAGAAGGAGCAATAAGGAAGAGATGGTTCTGACCCGCGAGCTAGTGTATGTAGTGTAGTGTATGTAGCGTGTAGTGGGTAGTGTGTAGTGTGCAGTCGTCGCAGCCAGGACTAATTGGGAAATGATAAACAGAGAGCAAGGTAAAAACAGGTAAATAGTAAATAGGTAAGCAATTTTATGGGATTTTCAATTTTTTTAGTATTGTTTTGATGATTTTTTTTCTTGTTTTTTTTGTTTTTCTTGTTTGGTTTGCCCTTGTTTATGTATATCTTTGATTCCTTCCTTAGGGCCTTAACGTTATACCCCGAGCGATAAATTCTTGATATTGATCGTTATTTCTTTTTTTTCAGACCAATCTTGTGAAGATAAATCTTGGCAATTGAAATTTGATCTTTGATCTTGGTAGGTAGCTGACGGCAGGTAGCTGTTGGCTGGTAGTGGTTGATCTTGGTGGACCTGGTCCTCGAAACAATCAAAGTATCCGAATAAATCAGAGTATCCGAGTAAATCAAAGTATTCGAATAAATATGAATAAATCTATCCTTTCAAGCTTTTCTTAAACCTCTTTTCAACGTTTCTAACTGTTGTTGTTGGTGCTTCAGTCTTAAACGTTCAAACTTTAAACAACACTTACACCCTATTCGGTTTGTTTGGCTTTTTCAAGCTTTTCCTCTTTCGTGCTTGGAGCTTCCTTCATGCACTTGGTTGCACCCTGTTTAAACCCTCGGTTATTGCTTTATACCATTTCGCGTCTGCCCAATTAACACCCTATCAGGCTAATCAGTAAACACTGCTTGGTATCGCTCCTGCGCATCGCCCACTAAACGTTGCTTGCATAAATTTAGCCGAATAAGTTCCGCATTTCGAATCCGTTACTTATTAAACTCTTTGAACTTTAATTATGGCTTCGGCTTTTGTACGTAAGCCGTCATAAACGTCATAGCCCTTGTCATTGTAGCTTCATAGTCCTTATCATTGTAGCTTCATACCCAGTTCCAATCAAGAGAAAAACAATTTTCTCCAGATTTTTGGGTTCTCATTTTATCCCAATATTCTTCAATTCTGAAAACCATTCTCTTCAGAATTCTCTTCTTGAACCTCTGTATGACTGAAAATCTAGAATCACTTTCCAATCACAAAGTACCGGCGAGAGTTGGTCAGAAGATAGGACAATCCTCCGTTTAAAATCAATTTGGCTTCGTCTTCTTTTTCTTTCCATGTATCGCCCTTCTAGTATTCTTTTTTCCCAACTGATAAGGCTACTTCCCTTCAATCAAAGAACAGCCCCCCGATCACTTATAAACTCGCTTTCATGACCCAATAATAATATCCACATCCACATAACCTACTATGGATTCACGTGTTCAAGATTGCTACAGTACTGCTTTACTGTATCCGAAGTATCACCCATCTCCGCTGAAAGTTTTCCCACGCTGGTTTTAAACTCAATCCAACAGGCTAAGTTCTCAGCAAAAAGCTGCGTTCCAGCACGTACTAAAGCCAACATGGCTGTCACCCACTTCTTCTCCATCTTGTCCATATACTCCTGAAGATTGATTTCAAGCGATGAGGTAAGCTTGCTCAAATCAGAATTGAATAAATTGATAAGTTGATCAAGCTTATCCAATTCTTTTTCAATATGGTCAATTCTATTTTGAATATGTCTGTCAGGAGACGAACTGTCCATGTTCGGAACACTTCTTGACATGTCACTTCCACCATTCGAAGTCGCTCTTTCGTCTGCAAGAGAGAAAGAAGCAGTTTTGTTTCCACCAAATAGACCATACCATGATTTTCCTGTCTGCGATCCTTTGAGTCCCAGTTTGGACTCGATCCTCCGAATTGCCGATTGGATGGAAGGACTGTCGATGTCCAAGTCTTTGAGTCTCTGGATGGATTGCTGGTTGTATGTGAAACTAGCAAGTTCTTGCACTTTGTTAAACTTGAGCTTGTATAGAAGCTTGTACTGTAGAAGCTTGTACTTGTAAAACTTGATGAGTTGCAATGCAGAAAAGTAGTATTGGATGAACTGGGTGATTGGTTCTTCCCAAGCTGGTGTGACATGCGAGTAAAGGAAATGCTCAAGGTTCAAGAAGCTCAGATCGAGAGTCAGACCAAACTTTTCCACTGTTTTGGAAAGCTGGTTGTTATCTAGACTGGTCATTTCATGCATCTGAAGCGAGAAGTTGTTAAGGTTAGCACCCAACTCTATTAGTATCTTGATCATATGTTCGAGATTGCGAACATTTCGATTATTGAGTTTGTGCATGTCGCTTAAAACACGGATATTTTGATGGAAATTGTTCTCATAGTTGATAAGCTCGATAGGAATATTGCTGAAGTCTTCGGCCGTGATCTTCAAGTTGCTGCCCTTGACGTCTTTTTGGTTGTAGATGCTTACGTCATTATACAACTTATGTAGATCCTCATTGATTTTCCTAAGCGCAGGGAGATTGTCTGGGGCATTGATATCAAAACCTGCGAGTCGGGGCATTAGGAAGTACAACCCATTTTGGTCAGTGGGGTTGTTGGGGTTAGCAAGCAAAAGATTTTGGGGTAGAAGGCTTGCTGGAGGTTCTTGCATAGCGTTTTCCCAGGCAAGTTCATAGTTAGGGTCCAAGAACTTAAGAAACAATGCACAGTCCTTCAACATGATGCTGGACTCTTCGAAAACAACATCGTGTAGGAACTTACAGAACTGACGTCTACGGACTTCCACCACCGAAATCTCTCGCGAGCTGTCGATAGAGTTGATCAAATATGTGAGAAGAGAATGTTTCTCTGGGATAGGAGGAACTACTGTTGTTGGGAAGAGCTTCACCAACGTATCACGGAGCGACTTGAATTCCAGGTACCGTCTCTTTACAATGACGGGTTCTCCCAACTTCTCAAGGGACAATTCAATTACGTATACCACAACCTTTGTTCCAGGCAATCGTTCGCTGGAAACCACATCGATATGAAGTTTCGTTCCGGCAGCCAACATTTTACGGATCTTTTGCGAGAGTCCTAACGAATTATTGACCAATGCGGTACTGTTGAAGTCAACAAAACTCTCCTGTAGTGCTTGGCCCGATGGGCTTGTTGTTCGAGTGGCATTGTTGGGAGAGGATATGTTTCCTGATTGGGGAGTATTTCCCGCAATGGAGCTCGAAGGTGCAGGTTGATGGAGCAGGGGGTTGTTATCTTGTTCGAATTCGGAAAAAATGTCCGAGTCTTCCATTGTTTGGGTCAGTTTTAGGGAAGAAATAAGGTGTTCGGGGAGATCAGACTATACTTAGTGTGAGTGTGTCTGCTATCGCCAATATGCAGTATCTTATCTTTAAGAGGGTTGCTTTGGGTGCAAAAAAAAGGGAGTTCAACTGGGATAAAATGTTGGGAGAGGGCGAAAATGCATGTGATTTCTCCAAGTTTTGAGTTGCCAAATTGACTTGAATCTCGGGCCATTCTTCCTCAGGTACTACTAGGTTTTACTAGGTACCAGTGGTGCTACTAGAAGACTAGTAAATCCAGTAAATTAAGCAAAATTTGTAATCTTGCTTTGATAATTCTTGCTTCTTTAGGCTCTTGAAAAGTAATATCTTTTTCAAGAAGTACCTGGAGGTGCCTATAGGATCCATGGCAATTGTAGCACAAACAGTAGCAGCATATTACTTTCAGCATAGATAAGAGAATAATGACGGAGCATTAGAGTGATTTCCTCAACTTCGTCCATCATTTCTAAACGAGAAACACGCTTAGTTTCCGATAATGAGAGCCATGAAAGTTGATCAGATTGTTGATTTGATTGGCCAAAACCACCGACAGCTGCCACATCGGTAAGATGAGCTTTAAAGTGTAATTGGTTCTCCAAAAGAATCTTGCGTGTTTCCAAAGTGGGAAACGCACGGAATGTTTGAAGATCTATACCACGATTACTCAAGTTTGATGTCATGGCTTCACCAAATGCATCGCCTAGCGACATGGGATCGAACAAAACACACGCCACTTGCGGTATGAAGTCTTTCCAAAACTTCAAAACACTCACAAAATCTTCCGGTCCAAGATAACACAATACACACTCGCTTACAACAAGCGTGGGTAGTTCCCGATCTAAATATTTGAACGTTTCGGCACCATGGGAAACAGTAAGCCTTAGATCAAACGGAACAAGAGTGTATCTAGGGGTCGAAATTGCTGGGTCGATTGCTGCAAACGTCTTCTTTGACGAAATCTCCAATTTTTGGTAGGTTGCCTGTTCATTTTCAGGATAACCGGTAATTTCCAGTAGGTCGGACAGCTTAGCTATAGCTAACTTCTTGATGGTAACTGATTCCGGAAAGTCCACCTCCGAATATCGAACCTGGGGATGTTTTTCAAGAACTCTAAATACTCGTGTATCGGATCCACCACCCAAAGCTACAACCTGACATTTGCCTCGATGTTCTTCAATGAACCGTTCAGTGACAACATCGATGGCATGTGTTCGGAGGTACGTTCCACGATTTATCAAGGGAAACTTGGGGGTGTTGAAGGCACGTCGGAGCGTCCTTTCCGCCGATAAGTTGGTGTATCCTTCACAATAGCGAAGATGGGACTTATATGATTCGATTAATGGAGCGATGAAGCGATCCTTCTGGACGAAATATCCCTTCTGATTGGCCCAGAACTTGCAGCTGAGTGCGTCTATATCGGTAGCACGTACAAGGCGGTCTTTCTGTGATGCTTGCAGGAGCATTGTTATTGTTTTGATTGTTTATTGTTGGTTGGTTGGTTGATATTGAGAGAGCTCAGGGGAGTAGTTGAAAAATTATGAGTGTGAAGAATAGAAAGAAATAAGTAAAGAATGAAGGAAGAAATCGATGACTAAAAGGGAAAGTATTAGTATGGGTTGGTATTTTTGATTGTTGAAATTTGTTTTGTATTGATACCATCAATATCGTAGCAGCTTTGGTTTTGGCAATTAAAGGAAAGATGAAGAGCCTGAAAGATGAAGAGCCTGAAAAGATGAAGAATGGAGAAGAGTCTGATCTCGGAAGTTCCACCTCTAAAATGGTATAGTGAGTGGTTTCAATGGCCATATCTTGTTCCCTATTGTTACTCCAACCATAAGAACCGAGTGGAACAGTTGACATTGGGAAGCAGGAAGAGAATAAGTCGGTTGAACCATCTTTTACGTTTCGAAGGTTCCTCTTTCCGTCATTTGACGAAGTGAAACTAGATCCGGCCCACTCTTGATCCAATACATCTAGATTCACTATATCCGTAGATCCAGATTTGTGAGGCCTAATAGATCCAGATTTGTTAGCCCTTATAGATCCTGTCGAATAAGATCCTCGGGATCTTACAACTTCTCAACAATGGCCCACCAATTATCTCTCTCATAACCATGTTCAATAACTCTTCCTCCAGCCAGCTCAGCATTCTGTACTAACTCGCCTTCTTTGTAAAGATGATAATATCTATACTTTGTTTCGTTTTCCACCTTTTGTTTTTCTTTTTTCCCCGCCTTTTCGTCATTATCTTCAGTGTCCTCTTTCTCTTCCTTCTTTACTCGTTTCTGTAGAACCCAAGGAACCAAAACATCCTGTGCGTCTCCTTCCTTGTAACCACGACGAGACTTTTCTTGTTCTAAAGCCCAACAGTACACCAAAAAGCGGCCTCCAACACGAAGCTTAGTAAGAATATGACGTATGGCATCTATACGCCTCGTCTCTGTGGAGAAATGATGAATAACAGCAATAGAAATGGCAAAATCAAACCTTCCATTTTCATGGGGAAGATTTAGTCCATCAGCTACACAAAGCGAATACTCGTTATCACCATTGGCATGAGCACACTCTATAAGACCCAGCGAACGGTCTGACCCAACCATGTACAACCTCTTGTTGACACCCAAGTATTTTCCATTGCCACAACCAACATCTATACCGATACTATAGTTTGGCTGTTCAGTGAGGAACTTCTCGACAATGGGCCATGGTTTGTACCTAGTCAGGGAGAAATGTGGTGCAATCTCGTTATAGACATCATGAACAAACTGTTGTTCGTGATCTTGTGGAGCGGCTTCGACTTCGCTCGGAAGTGATGGGACACCCATTGTTTTGATAAGGTAAGATAAGATAAGATGGAGATGGATGAGGTAGAGATGACGTAGAGATGACGTAGAGATGAGATGAGATGAGATGAGATGGGATGAGATGAGATGAGATGAGATGGGATGGTAATGTGGATGGTTTGGACAGAAACCGGCTGTTGATTAAGGAATCTGACTTTGAAAAGAATTCCGAAAGTTGGATACGCGCCTATTTTGCGTTTTCTTTAGTTGTTTGTGCGTATTGCTCCACTTATGTAGTTTGGTGTAGTTTGGTGCAGAAAGAAAGCATGTGAAGGTTAGCGAAGAAAGCAGAGATTTTGATTCATTTCTTTCGTGAAATTTTCTTTCACCTTTCGATAGGTATCGTTTCTAAGGTGTTTTTGATCTTCTTCCATCTTACATAGGAACCGTTCAACTCGTTTCATTCTGATTTCTTTCATTTCAGCAAATTCTCTATCATTTCAGTAAATTTCCTTTCACTTCAGTAAATTTCCTTTCACTTCAATAGATTTTCTTTCACTTCAATAAAATTTCTTTCATTTCAAATTTCCTTTTCCTTCAATTCCCCTTGTTTCCAGCTCCTTTCTCGTTCTTATGGACTTCCAGACTAGACATCTGATTCTCGAAATCATTTGGCCCAAGAGGAAAATTCTGGACTATTTATAATTTCATCGCTTTTCCTGTACTTAAACTTCTGTTTTTGGTCATGCAGTTAATTCTTTTTACCTTTTAAACGGCTGACTTTCTCCACCATATCTCACATTGTCTATCGACTACCTACACCTACCTTCGACAACTATTAGGTCCTATTTTGACCTCTTAGCACTTATTCCGAGATATTTCTACCCATTTCGAACCAATTGGAACCAACACATTTTCCTAAAAAACCCAAAATAATCAAAATAATGCTTGTGCCAACAATAATTGTCGCTTTACTGGCTTGGTTAGCCCTCCTTCTACGAAATAGACCCGCTCCATATATCCAAGCAATGAAACTACGACAATTTGTTCAACATAACCTCACTGTCTCGGAAGAAGTCCATATCACGGCAGGTAATCGAGGTTTGTTGATGCCTGATCTTGTCAAGGCCACTCAAGCACAATTGGACTTTCGGCTCAAGAGCAATGGTATTCCGCTTCGTTTCTGTCTTGTGGATCATCTTCCAAAAGCCATTGAACCACTCATGGAAAAAAGGCCTATTCCTGGAACGTATGCTACATCTACGATTGAAGAATCTGATGATAATAGTGTTTTAACAAAGGAAGTCTATGATGATCTTAGGAATGGTAAGAATGATAATGGAAATGGAAATGGAAATGGAAGTGGAAATGGAAGTATTACTAATCCCCAATCTTACTCTGAGGCCTCGGCAATACGGTCCATAGAACTTCATTTCCATGATTTTCCCCATATGTGGGTGGATCTTTATGAGGCCGAAGCAATTCTAGCTTATAATCTTGATCAAACTCATCGAAATGATGTTCCTTTCTTCGTCACTCAAGCTCTTTATGATGCTCTCCTTGAACCAGATATTCAAATGTGGGAGCTGGTCCAGAATGACTATAAAAGCAAGAACAGATCATTTCCAGACTACAAGAAAGAAATCAATGTCAATTTTGTGGCTGTTGAAGATTCAAGCGACTCCCCGTGGGATATTTTGCTTAATATCGAACGTTTTATGGCAAGATATAAGATGTTAGAGCCGTTTGTCAATATCAAAGTGGGAATTGAGGTCTTAGATGTTTCCAAAAGACGTGCAGCTAGCCATCTTATCAAAAATACAACGTCATCAATCAGTTTCTTTTATCTGACGACTTTAAAGGGATATGTTAACTCGGTTCAAGGTGTGCCGTTACATCACATTTCTCCAGAAGATCCGCCGAAAGAGGTACCACAGGATTCTTATGGAACAGCATACCAGGCTTACGAGAAGCGATTGAATACTGTTGTTTACAACATAAGCGACTTCATGGGCGATGCTTCTCGTGAAATTGCCAAATTGGTCGGTCTTCCGTCGTCTTCTACGCCCAACCTCCGACTTAAAACGGCTAGTGCCTTGAAGCACCATACATTGATGGGAATTCGTGATACTTTGGATATTTTGCTGGATCCAGAACTTTTCTCTGAATCGCATTTTCACCGGGTGTGTCTGATGGTGGACTCTTTGATTGTAAATCAACGACACGAGTGGCTGAAGCACTTGGAGGAAATATATACCATCTTCCAAGATTTGCAGAACTCTAAGAAGAAATCACAACTGAGCTAGTCAAGAAAATGGCTATGCTGGTCTAGAAAACGACTAAGCTAGTCAATAATATGGCTATGCTAGTCAAGAAAATGGCTATGCTAGTCAAGAATATGACTAATCTAGTCAAGAATATGACTATTGCTTGTTATACACTTTTTGCAGCCAGATCAAACTTGTCATGAATCCAAATCAAAAGAGGTACACGCGTTGGCAGCAGATTCTAATCTTGACGATTTTGATTCTGAATCTGATTGCCATGACCAAAAATTACCTTTTAGGCTGACAATTATCGTATGGCTTGTTGTCCAGACCAAAGGTCCCAACAAAAGGTTCTTTCCCTCCCCCAAAAAAAGAGTTTTAAGAATTAAAAACTCATCTATCGAAAAATTTTTATTGATTTAAAGACGAACTCCCTCAAAAAATTCCGTCAATTTACTTGGACTACCATTTTCCCTCCCCCTATCTTCTTCCCCCACACTTTCCTCATCTCCACCAAATTTCAACAACATGAGCGACTCCGAAAGCTTCCAGAGTGACGTCAGTTTGGACGAAGAAGACGAAGAATTTATCTGGAAAGTATTCTATAGTAAATTGGATCATGATGGGCCAGCAGGACCCCTCAATGACGACGCCTTGGCCCGTGATGATGTCTTGGGAGACCTCTCTGACCTTTCAGACATTGAAGAGACTGATCCTGCGCTTGTGGCGAAATTCAAACTGTTGAAAGAACGTGAGAAACGTGACCTTGCGGAAGATGAACAGAAGGCACTTCTTATATCGTCGTTTACCGAAGAGCAGATGGAACGGTTTGAGGCATACCGACGGATGGCTGTCAACAAGGCAGGCGTAAGGAAAGTGTGCAATGGAATATTAGGAAATACTATGCCGCAGAATATCGCCGTGGTTATGGCTGGTCTTTCTAAACAGCTCTTAAGTGAGATCATCACTTTAGCATTCGAGATCCAAGAGAGGGATAATAAGGCTCAGCTTATCTTAGACATTGATGAGAAGAAGAAACGGAAAAGAGAGTCCATCAAGAAATTGGCCCAGGGAGACGACAGTCTACCGGCAGAACCCGAACGAAAGCTCGAGTACATGGGAGACTACAAGCTGCCGTTGACCCCGGACCATATCCGGGAAGCATGGAGGATATTCCAAACACAGGGAACTGGTGCATTTGCTTCAAAATGGCGTTCACAAGGTGAGGCAGATGGCAAGTTTTTCCGTTAATGGTTATCTTTTATGTTATAGCCACTGCATTTCAGTTCTTTCCACGGTCTTTCTACAATGGGACTTCCAATGGGATTTCCTGACAATTTTTTCTATCACAGTTCTTCCTAGTAGCTCTATCTGACAGCATCATCTCTGATCTCTATCTGACAGCTCTTTCTGTTTTTCTTGTCGACACTGTATTTTGATCAATGGAATAGATCAAAACGTCATAATTTCACCCCTACAACGATAAACAACTACAAAATACAAACGCATACAAGTACTGGCGTCTAAGCATTGTTATTTGTGTCCAGGTGCCTCGTTATTTCGTCGGTCTAGACTCATATCTATAAAAGATCAACCACACGCTTCTAGATCTTCAAGCTGCTCATACGACGTTGAGGCTTGGCAGGTTTAGAGTCATCAATCTTGGTACACACCCACGTGGAAGCATACATGTTGATTCTGTCAATGGACTCACCGGCGTGACGAATACCGGCAGGCTTACACTTAAAACCACACAGCTCAAATGTCTTGATGTACCATGGGTATTGAGCAGCAGAACGGAGCATAACACGCCCACCAGGGACGATACACTCCTTAACGGCCAAGATTTCATTACGGGCGTCGTCCTTCTTTGGGTCAAACCAATCCATGTGGTCCATGATGATAGCGATGGTAATGGACTTTTGGTTCAACCGAGAGAAGACATCGTTCAAGGTATCTGTGTGGAGACGAATGTTATCAATTGGCGCAACTCCATCGGAGCGCTTGGTGGTAAGGTTACGGTATCCCTTTTCGGTCAAGTAGTCGGGACAGTTGTTACGAGCATACTTACCTTTCAAGCACAAGTAATAGAAGTAATTGTCGGTAGAGATCAAAGAGCGGTGAACGACAGGATCTAAAGTGTCAACGACGTACTTCAACACAGAATCGCCAATCAATTCCGCTTGGTTGGCTGGAACACCAAGTGCCTTCCACAAGAAGAGCGGGTTGCCAACGAGAAGAGTAGCCACAAATGGATTGAACAAAGTTGGCTTGACCTTCGATTCCCACACACGGATCTGATCTTTCAAATTGGTACATGAACAAAGCTCATCGATGTAGTTGTTAATACCAAAGAAAGTGAACACAGCACGGGCCAATCTCAAGGCCCAACGGGTTGAACCGGTGTCATAAAGGCCTCTTCCCTTAATATTGAAGGCTTTTTCACCCTTATCCATCCAGTATTGGAAGGCATTGGATGACATCTCCGAACTCATATGGTTGATGAGAAGTTGACGGAAGTTTTGGATCTTCCCGTCTCCGAAAATCTTCCAAATTTGGTCTCTGGACAAGCTTTTGAAAGAGGCGAGTTTCAATTCCAATAGATGGTTCTGGCATGGGTTCAAATCAACTGCGTGGATCTTATTTGGAGGGTCAGGCAAACAAGCATAAGCCAAGATATTGTCACCGGCTGAGGTGATGGCTAAAACGGTGTCCTTGCTGGAGAATTTCAAGATCTCGTGGTCCTCACGAGGATCTTCCCAAGTAAAGGCATAGATGTATTGGTTGCGGAATTGGTGGTACAACGGATTGATTTCGTTAAAGTACACTCTCCAGGCGTTCTTCTGGTAGTAGATGGAAGGGAATGGCAAGTTCTTGCGGATGTTGCTTAACACGGCCTCGTGACCCTTGCTGGCAGGAATATTGTATTCGATTCTTTGGGTTTCATCGGATGGGGCAAGGTAAGGAGACTCAGTGGCCAAGCAGTTGATTCTGTGAAGCAAAGAACGAGAACGGTCCTTGTCGCAACCAATCCAAACATAGTAAGGGATTCTTCCCAATGCGTTATTGTATGCATTGAAAGACTTGAGTGTTCCAAACTTGTACTCCAAGTAATTACGACGGGCCGAGTCCAAGAACACCTTGTCGGCCTCGAACCAAATACGCCAGAAGTTACGTAAGAACCATGGCATGTTTCTGTTGACTAACCCACCTACAGTGTTGATACGACCGACGGTAGTTTCCAGACTTTGAATTCCAAAGTCAACACAGGCAATCACACCAGTGTTCTTCTCCAAGAGTGCCTGAGCATGGTCAACCACCGAGTTAAAGGTTGGGATCATCAGCAATGAGTACGAGAAAGTAATCAAATCGGCGTTGGCGTGGTCAATAGTGAAATCGCATGCGTCAGCCTCCAAAACAGTGACGTTCCGGGCCCACGACTTGCCAGCAAATCTGCTGCGGGCCACGGCGCAAAGAGACGACGACAAATCAACAAGGTAAACGGCGGCAAAATTCTTTTCAAGAGGAAGAATCTCGTTCATCATCTCGATGTTCTTGCCAGTACCACCGCCAATGTCAACCCATATCAAACCCTTCTTACCCTTTGGTAAGTGGGCCACTGCTAATTGCAAGCACTCTTCTCTGCCTTTCAACAACAAGGTACGAGTAGAGTCATAGATATGAGCTTGGTTGCCGTAGAATTGTTCCAAAGCCTGTTGTTGTTGGTGCAGCCCAGTTCCGTTTTTCCCGGCGGCTGTCTTGCTAAGCAAGGGCTTGATGAAACAGGCCCAGGCGAAAACAAGAACCGAACGAACAAACGAATTGATACGAGTTGAAACCATCATAAGCGCAACCACGGTGACGGAGCCGCCCAAGAAGAGCTTCGTTACACCGGCTTCAAATAAGAACTCGGACATTTTCAGTTGATGAAATAGCCGTTGCAAAGAGTAGTGGAAAAGATACCAAGAGAGTAAAAGGTAAACAAAAACAGCCACAGAATTGACTTCAATGCCACCCAAAGTGTGTCGCAGATATGTTTTTTTGCCTTGTGAAACCATACAAGAGTTGGCGGTAAATCACTGCTTTATATATTTGCGGCACCTTGGCTGCAAATTGATGCAAAATCCTGCAGGATGGCAGGACCAACGTGTATAGCCACATGGGGTGGGTAATACTCGTCAGATAAGAAACCTCCCGCGTGGGTGATGGGTCGTGGGATGGAGGAATGGGTGATTTCTTTTGACGTGTTTTGCATGTGATTCTGTCGGGTAATTTTCCATGGCCCCGTGTAGTAATTCCCTGTCATGTGGGTGGGTGGAATCAGAGGAAAAGGAAGACAAAACTTGGGCGAAGAAGGGGTTTTTTTCGAAGAGACGATGATTTTCCAAATTAATTCTTTGATTATATTTGTCAAATTCTCTTCTTTTTTCGGTTTCTTCTTCTTTTGTCTGTTTTCTCGGGCTTTTGTCTGTTTCTTGACCTACTGTGGGTCGTAAATGCAGTGAATAATTAGATATTGGTTCTAGTCTAATGATTCTCACCGTAGAACATTAAATCATAGAAGATGAAAAGCAAAAAGGAATTTTTCAAGTTTTTTTTTTCATCGTTTCCTTCTTTTTCACCATTCTTTGGTTTCTCGCTTTTGTTTGGCCTGAGTTTGTCATAATGGTCCCTCGTGGGCACTAAGATTGATTACGTGCAACCTTCTATTCCGTCACAAAACTGCCTACTTTTTTCCGAAAATAGCGATATCGGAGCCGCTCGCGGTGCTTTGACAAATTGGTCCGTTGTCACGCGCTGAATTTCACCAAAACACAGTCATAGTCACACTCACACGGGTGCTATCTCGGCTATTCTGACTAAATTGCATTAGGGTTGCGATATAGGCACAAACGAATTGGGTAAATGATCCAGGTGGTAATTTCGATTTTGGTGATTGACCGTTGGTGTCAATGGATTTTATATCAATGGTTGACATCAAATCAATGATCGTCTTCAAGTCGATGGATCTATTGTTCATACAAAGGATCTTTGGGCAACTAAAAGGACACAATGTGTCTTCATTTCTTGAGAAAACCTTCTTTTTTCCTTCTTCTATTTGTTCCTTGTCCTGGCATACATGTCCAAGGGACTCGAGTAATGGTGTTTCATTGAATATAAACGGTGAAGCCGATAATGCTTGTACAACAATAGGAATATTAATAAGTGTTCTGTTGTCCTTGCTTTCCTGGTATGTACTATACCTCAAAGTAGCATTGATCTTGTTCCGAATACTTCTGGTTAACGGTAACCAACTATCGATTGAAAGAATCATATGATCAACAAGAACAAAACAAAATTCCAAAGAGAGAAAAATCAAACTTTTATCAATCCCATGATCTTATTTTTGATTACTATCGCTGATTCTCTTTAGAATTGTTGTTCTGATCTTACGATGTTCGTTATCTGCGATCTTCACGGCAATTATTGTCCCTGATGATCATTGTGGGTACTTTCTCTTCTGATTCTCGCTCTCTTCTTATCGCTCTCTTCTTATCGCTCTCTTCTCATTCTCCTAAGTCGAAAGCTTATCGGACTTTCTTCTCAAAAGATAGTCCACCTCAACCTTCTTTGTCAAAGGAATAACATAGTCACGATACAATTTGACAATAAGATCCGGATCCACCTTCAGTTGCTGCTTTTTTTGAGAATACTTCAAACTTGGATCCGTTCCAAAAGTCTCCACCTTGGTACGAATCCGGTCCAAGATCTTTGCCTCAACAACACTATTGGTGATCGATCCCTCAATGGCCTCGATGTCACGAGTTGCAATTAAGCGATCATACAAGTCGGGATCAGATTTATACTTTGCCTCGGCAACAAATCTGCCGAAATGGATTCTTCTGGAAAGGGCCTGTAAGCACTCTACATCACACACAGAAACAGCCCCGGAGTTCTCCTCTTGGTCTCCGGAAACACAAGAAACTTCCGGGGCAATATGTTCCACATAAAAGTCAAGAATATCCCGATTGTAGTTGACATCGGCACTGTACGGCGCTAAAACCGGGGGGTACTTAAGTGGTGGTAAGAGAGGTGAGAGTAACTGGTCGGGGAAGAACGCAACCTCATCGGGAGCTTCGTATCGTCTCACTTGTGAGTGCACTCGCTCCGTTTGTATCAAAATCCATTCCATAAATGACCCGCTATAGCCTGGGATTGGATACTTATCCTTGATGTAGACACTGGGCAGAGAGTAGAACTGAGACCGTTCGATGAGTCCAAAGACAATGGTGTCTTCCATTCGCACAAGAACAGACCTTATGTTGTCAAGATTAATGACTGTTTCTGGTTTCATGAAATCCATTTTGGTAGAGCAATTTGTGGTTTGTGGTTAGTGGTGGTTTGGTTTGTAGTTGCCCATTTCAGATGCCATAATGATCTGCCTTTGTCGTGTGACTCGGGTCACGTGGAGCTGGAGAAAAACTGAGTCAGGGTCAGACTTTTAAGGATTTCTTTTCATTTGTTTGTGTTTTTTGTCCTTTTTGTCCTTCTTGTCCTTATTCGTCCCTTTTTGTTCTTTTTTGTTCTTTTGTTTGGTTTTGATTTGGGCTTATTCGATGATTCTTATGCTAACTTGTAGTTTCTTGTAAAAGTAGAAACGTTAAGAATAGTGATGGATTCAGAAATAATGGAAAACTCGTAAATTCAATTCAGAAATAGTACAACATTCGTAAATTCAACCGATAGAGACTCTAGTTGGTCAAGATCTTTAGTAGACTCTCAAAGTTTGAACCAAGACTCAACTAAGACCCATATATGACTCGACTAGGACCCACATAGATGAGTCGACTAAAACCCATATAGATGACTCTTGGAAAGCCCATATAGATGACTCTTCGAAAGCCCAAACAGTAATTACCACTTGGTTTCTTGTGGTGGTGGTAAAGCAAGCGGTGCATCAATTGGTACCAACTCCAATTCATGAGACTGATTCGACCCTAGAAAATCATTGGAAACTTTACCATTACGAGACATTTGCGCATACTTCATCCATAACTCTTCGTTTGCCCCCTTCCGATCCTCTTCTGAAAGCGACAGACTTCTATGGACCAAGAATCTCTTCAATCGACCTTCTTGTGACAAATCCTCGTCACCATGGTTAGTATACGAGTTTGTAAGGTGAGAATTTGCCTGTAAGTTCTGGAGATGTATTTGCCGGTTGTACTCTTTGGCACGTTCCATGGCAAGCAACAACTGAAGAGCACAGTATACCACGGTAAAAGACGCCACCCATTTGAGAATCTTCCATTTATTGGCCTCAATCTGTTCCTTTGTAGGTGGTTCTTTCTGATACTTCATGCGATAGTACTCCTCCCAGGTTCCAGCCTGCCAGAACGCTTCATCCTTATAGAACTGTCTCCTGAAACTGTTGGATCTTGAAGCATAATGAGCACCAGGATCAGAATACGTGTTTTCTGCATTCCATGAAGAACCCCCAAAAGAACTAGTAGAACCGGAATAATTGTTTGTAGAGCTAGTATAAGAGGTCGAACTCTGTCGATATTGTGGCATAGATGCCGCCTGTTGTGGAGCTGTAAGTCTTTCGTAAGCATCCTTAATCACGTTAAACCGTTCACGCTTCTCCTTACTCAGAAGAACCTCACCCGTATCACTCAAGACGTCATTAGAAGATGCTAAGTCTGGGTGATACAACTTCAAATACTTCTTGTACGTCAGCCGTACGTGTTGCTTCAATCCGTTTTTGGGAACCCGGGATGTACAGAAGAGATCATGAGGACTCGGGTTACCCGATTTGGGCCATGGATGGAGATCATAATGGGCATGGGTTAATGCCTTTCGGGCTGTTCCGTATGTACGGCGAAACATGATCCAAAGAGACGGCCTAAAGAATATTTGATGGCTATTTTTGGATATTCTTGGATATTTCAACGTTAATTCACTATTTCTGTGATTCTTTGTTTACAATTCGGCTCTTTTGGGAGTGTTGGGCAAAAGACTGTAGTTCAAGATAAGTAAGCTGCTATTTAGCTACTACTACAAGCTGCAATCTGGATTAATTGCAGCCAATGAGGGGAATAGATCAATAGGGAAGATATTTTTTACGAAATAATTAGAAAATTGTTGAAAAGTATTTGGAAATTGTTTAAAAATGTATTTCGTTTTTCGTTTACTTCAATACTTGGCTCACAAGCTTGGTTTGTTCTGGTTGATGATACAGATACTCCGATAAGACAAGAACCAGATAGGAAGAGCTAATAAGTGATCAGATATGTTAATTTTTGATTATTTTTTTATAAGGAGATGTTTCGATTTTGTCCTTATTTTCCGATTAATCAAGGATATTCTTATAATTGGAGTAATGTAGATCGGTAATATGGTGATCAGTAGTATGGTAATTGTTAAAACTCACATTCAAAACAAAATTACAATAAAGAGTCTCGCGTTGTTCCTTCAACCAAACCTCCAAGCTTGTAAACAGACAAAACATCCCCTTCATCATTCAAGATAACCATGTCTGCATCACATCCTTCAGCCAAATTACCCTTTTCGGCTAATCCGAGACATGCGGCAGGATTACACGTAACAGTCGCAACTGCTTCTTCTAAAGATATATCTGCCCAACGCATAAGATTGCGCACACAATGTGCCAAATCTGTTGCAGCACCAGCAAGAGTCTCTGTTCCATACAATGTGAGACGAGAACCTTTCTTTTCAATAAACTTCTGATCCCACAGATAAACACCATCTTTCAAACCGAAAAGATGCATGGCATCAGTTGTCAAAATACATTTGGATGGGTTGGCTCGGTATGCTATGACACACATTTCAGGAGATACATGAATCCCATCACAGATAAGTCCATAATATGGGGTTTGTGGAAGACTAGAATCTCCAATTAACCCTATAATCCCCGTCTCACGGTGGTGCGGTTGAGGCATGGCGTTGTAAAGGTGTGTGATCATCGATGCACCCAGCTCAATGGCTCTTTTACCAATTGATGAGTCCAGCGTTGTATGGCCAATCGATACCACACAACGATCAGCTCCAACGAGCGAAGGAATCTTTTCTATCACTCCTTGTACCTCTGGTGCCACAGTCACTATGGCTACATGTTCTCGTAGGTTTTCTTTACCATAGACATCAGTCATCATGGATCCATCAACACATTCAACAAGCGCCTCTTCAGGATGACAACCTCGTTTCTCATTCAGAAGAAATGGGCCTTCAACATGAGCTCCAAGTGAATCGGCCATCGTTCTACATCGGGTAGTTCCATACATGGGAAGCATCTTCTGGTACACTTCCTTTCGTGTCGAAGTCATGGTAGGGCATAGAGCCGTGACGCCAGTGGAGAGGTACTTTTTCATTGCATCTCTATAACGTTCACGAAAAAGGGTTTCTTTTTGTCTTGGATGGTCACTATTTCCTGTTTCAGCCACACTGAAGTTGACGCCGTAAATTCCGTTGTTCTGAACATCAATGAACCCTGGGGCGAGGATTTTGCCTTTCAAGTCAATTGCTGCCAATTCCGGGCCTTTTTGAAACTCTTCTTCATTGACAATCTTTCCTGTTTTGGTATTTACGTATACTTCAGTATTGGCCAAACGCTTTCCTTTGTGGCAGATGGAGCCATTATAGAAGCGAAGCATCTTAATGAAGAAGAAGAAGATTAGAAAACATAGAAAAGCAGAAGAAGAAGAAGAAGAAACATTGTACTCTCTTGTGTTCTTCCGAATAGGGCAATTCAATTACCGTATTCTGAAATCTGGGGTACCTGATGAGATGACGTATGGGAGTGCATATAGTGGTCTGATGTTGCATATCCCCCACATTTGGGTTACATTGGACAAAAAGACAAGAACTACACTCTTTAACACATTTCTTTTTGTTAAAAATTCGATAAATGTCTCTTTTAGACAGGAAGAAACAAAACCGTTCCTGTATAGTATTGTGCACGTGGATCAAAGAGGTCAGAGCTACCTCTTGGTAACGATTGCCGAACCTTTCAACCCCCATCAAACCTGGCAAACGATAAACTTCCAAATCAAGGCAAAAGCAGAAGAAGCATAAGATTGACCCAAAAAAAAAATATTCAGAAAAACATTCGGTCGAAGAAACATTTAAGTCATCTCCAAGCCATCTACAATCCCAAGATTATCCAAAGATAAACCCAAAAGTTCCGAATATCTGTATTCAAAAGTTTGTTCAAAATGCCCATTCGTCAAATCGCCTTTTCAACATCCCAAGAAGCTTCGGTATACTTGGCCAGCTATATCGTCAACAAAATCATCATGTTCCAACCCACACCTCTGAAACCATTCATCTTGGGCCTACCTACTGGATCTTCACCCGTGGGCGTTTATAATGAGTTGGTAAGAGCATATCGTTCAGGATTGGTCTCATTTGCAAACGTGGTAACGTTCAATATGGATGAATACGTTGGCCTAGAGCCATCACATCCACAGTCGTACCACTATTACATGTACGATAAACTCTTTAATCATGCCGACTTCAGAAAGGAAAACATTCATTTGTTGAATGGTCTAGCTCCTGATTTGGCTGCTGAATGTGCCCGGTATGAACAATTGATCCGCAAGTACGGACCAGTGAATTTGTTTCTTGGAGGATTGGGCCCTGAAGGTCACTTGGCCTTCAATGAGGCAGGTTCAGAACGGTCTTCGTTAACAAGAATTGTGGAGTTGGCTCCAAGTACTATTGAAGCTAATTCGAGGTTTTTTGGTAATGAGAAGCTGAAAGTTCCCACACAAGCCCTCACCGTTGGAATATCAACTATTTTGGATAACTCCCAAGAAATAGTACTTGTTGTTTTTGGTGAAAAGAAAAGAGAAGTGTTGCAAAAGTTGCTTCATGGTGTTGCAAGTACTTCTAGTCTCCCTGCCTCTTATCTAAGAGAACATTCCAATGTAATCATTGCATGTGATTCGTTGGCAATGAGTGCAAAAGCAAAAATATAATCCTGGGAATTAACATGTTGTCCTTTTTGTACCTTCCGAGATGGTTAAATTCTTCTTTTTGGTCTTCCATCAGGCTTAAAGTATTGCCGCAATATCGTGTATCCGCAATACTCAATATCATCAATACCATCAATATCATCAATACCATCAATATCTTCAATATCTTCAATATCTTCAATATCTTCAGTATCTTCAGTATCTTCAGTATCTTCAATCATCAATATCTTTATCAAATGCCTTGAAGGTACAGCAGATGAAAGGCTGCAGCTATGGCTCCTCCAACTAAAGAACTATCATGGGCATGTCTCAACTTTATCGTTACACCCAAGTCCTTGATTTCCTTACAATTGTTAACATTCTCGGTCACCGCAACTCTCAATGGCCTGAGATTCTGCATCACTGCTCCAGCGTAACCAACAGTCACCTCCCCAGAAGTAAACAGACCATTTCTATGAGCTAATAACTTGAGAGACGCTATTATGGCTACCGAAACAACGGCAGCGGACCTTTTCACGACGGCCATGACCACGGATATTAGCTTCACTACGTCTGTCTCTGTGACCAGTCCCTGCGCTAATCCGAAGAACAGTTCCAAGAATTCAGACCCCCCTTTGAGATCGTCCTCAATTGCGATAACTTGAGACATAAACAAGCCCGTTATTCCTTCGTAGGGAGAGATTGCGACCGGAGAATCCTTATGTAGGCTGAATATCTCTTTGTTTTCAATCAAATCCATAAGAACCAATCGAACCAATTCAACAATGTATCTTCCGGAAGAAAGAAGCTCACATGGCTGAAAAATTGTATTGTTTTTTGGGTCAACGCACATATGGGGTGAGAAAGACGGATACTTTGCAAACCGAGAATCAATGGCTATGTCGTACTTTGTGATGAACAGATCAATCATCCCCGCACCAAAGAAAGACATCTCGGTGTTAAATAGTATCTTTGGCTCGTTTCCAAGCGTCTTATCGCTATGAAATTCAGGGGAAGTGGTGAGGTCATAACACATATTGAACCCCGTGCCCAAAACAAGAGCTAGTTCGGTATTAGGATCAAAGAACTTCCCAGCCACATAAACCGTGAAGGAGTCATTTACAATGGCTTCGATATTTAGCTGAATACCCTGTGTTGTGAGAACCGTCTGTTCAAGGACAGTTTTAAGGTCTGCTCCGCGTAGTTCCGGGGATAGTTCGTAACCTTTGCCCATCAGCAGAATCCTTGCATTGTTATAGGACAAATTTTCCAAAGGAAAGGACCAAGTTACGCCCACGGGGATTTCTGCCAGAAGCGAAAGAACGGTTTGACTCCTTACAGTCTCGGCGATTTTTGATGCCACCATCTCGAAGAAGGTACGGTCAACAACCTTGTTGGAATTGGCCACCTCCCATTGTTTAGATACAATGATATTGATGCATTCGCTTCTATCAATAAATGTATCGAAACTAGATGATACTTCACGAGGTTTCCCGTGAACACCATCAAAGTAACCGGTAGCTTCTTTGTTCGGAGAACCCCTGGAGCTATGAGGACGGATTGAAATCACAGCCACTCGTAGTGTCGAACCTCCAAGATCAAGAACCAAGTAATCTCCAGATTCTTTGCCGGTGGGTAGAACACTGTGGTGGGGAAGCATGCATAAACTCAGGCCAAGCTTAAGAGCTTCAAGGATATCATCTTCCATGGCAATGGCCTGTTTCGACAACTCCTGGGAGGTTATCCCTTTGGAGAACTCATGAAGTGCACATTCTAGAACCGAACTTTTGCTATCTGCACTCGGCTTCAGAATCGGGTTGGAATTCGAATTCACATCCAGATTCGAGTGTTTATGGTTGTGACCTCTCTGAGTTTGAGAGACCATGCAAATCAACAACAGGAGACAATATCCTCTTTTGGGAAATTCGTCTCGAACTGTTTCGAATCAATTTTTTTTCTCAAATCAGTGTTTCAAAACAAAAATCTTCAGCAGCCTGTTCTTCTTGGTCTTATCCTTTAGCTGGTCAGCAAAGCTCAACAGAGAGAATAAATGGACACTCTGCAGGATCCGGTGCTTAAATGAACGAATAGTCTGATGAAATGGCTGGAGGCGGTGACGAAAAACCAACTTTTAGGAAAGAAAAGTGGTACGAAACCTGTGACGCTCCAACGATAAGCCTCTGAGGTAGATGTATGATGTTGCTCCTGCACAGTAGAGGCTGCATTCCTTCTTTGCAGTTCCAATAATACATGTCACAAAAGAGCTCTTTTTTGACGGGTTTCAAAACGGTTTTTTCGTTGGCCGTTAATTAGTGAGAATTTCTCAGTATGAAATTCCTTTTTTCAATTGTTTCCTTCGAAGATGTGGTCCAAATCATGGTTCGAATCCAACTTAGGGCAAAAGACATTGATATCAGAAAGTAGATTTGGTTACAAATCTCTGTATTTCTCTCAATCTCAATCTCCTTCAATCTCAATCTCTCTGACATTGATTGAAGTTATTTCTCTCATTAATCATCCTTGGCCTTCCTCAAATCATCAAGCTCAATATCCTTGTCCTCAGAAACCTTCCTCAAATTACGGGCATGGAACTCATGGTCATCTACCACAAATTCTCGAAGTTTCTCTTTTGCCATCGCAATGGTTTGCTCAAGAACCCTTTGACCAACAGTCATGGCTGGTCCAAGAAGGTTGGTCTGGTACATCCCATAGACAGCAGCTCCTAAAACAAGAAGTAATGAAAAGAAAAACGGATTGCGGATAACTGCGAGAAACTCGTTCCACCCAAGAACCAAAATAACAAGATAGATGTAGTATGGGATCTGTGTTCTGCTTTGAACAATAGCACCTTTACATGCAACAAAGATTGCATCTGTTTCCCGCTTGAATTTGCGCAAGATTTCTTCTTGGCTACTCTCCGATACTACTGCGGCAAAGTTTCTTTGAGAGTTCTCGTCATCGCTATCACTGTCTTCGTCTTCGCCTTCCTCGATGAAATCTCCCCTTTTGACTGCTGTAGCCACATTTTCATACTTCTTCAAAGCAGATGTGCTCCATAAATCAACTGTTGGTTGGAGCTCAGTACCATCTGATAGACGGGCTACAGCCAAGTTGGGCAACACGTCAACAGCAGCATTCTTGGACGCAATGAATGCAGTCTCAAGCTCTTTCGTGTTTTGGTAGACTCTTGGATTACCATTGATGTCATAACCAAATTTTTCATCGAACTTCTCTTTAAGAATGTTGAATAAGTTCTGCTGCGTGGTGAACTTGGCAATGGCATCTTGCAAAGCTAGCCATGATTTAAACTCGAAAGTTGCAAGTGTAGCTTCAGTCAAAAGGGGCTCTTCACCAAGACCAAAATCATGTGAGTCTCCTGATTCGTACTTGTTCAAAACAGCTTTCTTCAGAGTCTCAAATTGCTTCTTGATGTTGTCCCAAGTTTGGTCAGAGGCTTTGTTTACTTCTGATTGGATAGTGGTGTTCAAGACCGTGGAGAGCTTTTTGATAAGCTTCTTGGTAATCGAGTTAACCTCTGAAATCTTCTCTTCGCTCTCAAGTTTGATGATATCGCCTTCCAAGCGCTCAGAGAATGAACTAGTTGAAATGGCACCGTCAAGCGAAAGAAGAGACAATTTCAGTGCGTATGCTGATAATACTGTTGATTTAGCCGACTTGATGGCATCAATAAGAGAAGTCGACTTGCCTCTTTTGTTCAAAAGTGCACCGTATTCCTCAAGTGTTCGGTTGTTTAATAGCTCTCCGTAGATTTGCACCACGGAAAACAATTTTGTGAGGATTTTTTCCGAAAGAATGGTTCTTCTTTGCTCGTAAACTTCTGTGTTGTATTTCGAAGCCACGGAATCATACTCTGTAAGGGCATCAAGTCTGCATTTATCCAACACACCAGCAATCTCGGCGTAATTTATATCGGCGAGCTTATCGTTTTGAATGTTTGCAGAAGCCTCTTCATGCAACTCATCAAAACGAGCTTCAGAATCTTCAAAACACAGCGCAGCGAGCTCTTCACATTTACAACGAGCCACCATTATCTGCTGGGTAGGCAAATCAAGATCTTTGTTGCTGTCGATTTGATCCCAACAGCTTTCAGCATACATTGTCCAACCCTCGATTGGGATATCATGACAGTAGTTTGGCTTGAAGAGAAAATCAGGGCCATTTTGGTCGACAAATCGGTCCCCCAAAAGTTTGACATCATGCAAGAACTTTTCGTTTTGATAGATCTTGTGGCTTAGCGTATGATACTCAACATCAAAGAAGTCAGAAAATGCCAAGTCGGCCAATTCCACTGGTTTATTGAGACTTTCCCAGATACGCAACAAGTCTCTGTTAAGGGTGCTTGAAAGGGATTCCTTGCTGGTGACACCAGTATGGTCACGAATGACGAATAATAAAAGCACTTTGTGGTCATTGGATGCATCGAGCTTGGCTCTTCCGAAAAGAGAAAGATTCACTTCGAAAACAGTCTTCATTAGGCCCATGTTGGCACCTTGGTACCAGCCTACTTGAGTCTCCCAGAGATTAACAATTAAGACTTCACTTGTGGCTAAAGCAAAGAGCGCAGCCTTCCGTTCAAAATCTTGATCCTCGCCACGTTCGGTTCCATCAGTTCCTTCCACATCCATAACTACAATCTTATCTTCCTTTGGTCCTGTATTACCACCTGTTGTGGTACTCACGCCAGGACTGACCGCCAACCAGATTCCCTTTGTGGTTTGTTGCCTGCTTGCTTCATTCATGACTCCGAAGTTGGTGTTGAACAAGTGGTTAAGAAGCGTCGATTTGCCTGTGGACTGAGAGCCAAAGACTGCCACTATACGGTGTTCCGAGGCCCGTTTCAAGGGCATTTCTTCGTTGCTTATGTAATCCAAGACATTCTGGTTAAACTGTTTGTTTTCATCAATGAGTTGAATAGCTTCCAGATGGGGTTCTACGGGTACAAATGATGAGGCCAGAGATGCTGTAGACAGATCTTGTTCAGTTGTGGAAATTTCTTGTTCAGTTGTGGAAAGTTCTTGTTCAGCCGTGGAAAGTTCGTTTTCAGCCGTGGAAAGCTCGTTTTCAGCCATTTCAAGGTTTAATTCTGGGGCGGTCGTATCCTTAACGATCTCGGCGGCTTCTTTCGTCGAAATATCGGCCATTGTTGTTGAATCACTTGATTTAGTTGGATCCTTAAGGTGTTGGGTAGTGACAGCAGATTATGGGGGGACAGGTAAGTATGGGGAAACCTAGTCATGTGATCTGATGATTGGTTCAATGAAAGAAACGTATTTTCTTCAATATTTGTTTTGTAGATGGGATCTTTCTTTCTTTTCGTTTCTGTTTTTTTCGTTTCTTTTTTTGAATTTTGTGGGTTCTCTTGTTTCTCTGAAAGGTATTACCCTCTCAACCTCTAGGACGTAAAAGACCACAGACTTCAAGATTCAGAAGTTTTGAGGACGTTTTTTTCTGTCTTTAGTATTTTTCCTCCTATTCTTCTCCTTTTCTCGATCTTCTGGATCTTCTTTTGTGGCTTTTGTAGCTTCCGTCGCAGCTTCTGTAGCTTCTTCGGAAGACCTTTGTCTATGTTCATGATTATGGATCCCTTGAATTTTATTCCATAAGGATCTCGTTTTTCTCCATTCCAAGAGCTTTTCTGGACCTTTTCTGGACCTTCTGGACCTTCTGGAGGATGTCTGGTTCTGTCAGTTCCCTCTTCTTCTTGTTCTTATTCGACTCAAAAGTAGCTCTGATCAAAATCTTCGAAGAGCTAAACCTCTACGAAATTGAAAATTCACTCTGAATCGCTTTAAATCGAGTATGAGTTGCCCGGCTCATTCCATCATAACTCATATCGAATCCACCACGTCCCTGGGTGAGTGATCTCAACTTCAGAAGGTATCCAACCATTTCACGCAACGGAGCCTGTGCCTCAATCAACTTCTTGCTTTTGAAGTCATAGTTGGTTTGTTTCATGGTATAATCGGCCGGAACATATATCTTTTCCGCCTCGGCATGGGCCCAATGTTGACCCTCCAACTTCGCTGAGTCTTCGTCATTGATGGATAAGATCGTGGCCTGACATCTGTTGTTTAAATCCTGAACCACATCTCCAAGCATATCAGACTCAACTGAAACCTTAACTTTCATAATTGGCTCAAGGATCCCGAAATTTGCTTCGGATTGAGCATACAAATCGTTGATGGCTTTTCTTACAGCTCTCCGTGCTGAGTCAATCAAAACAGCAGGACTCTCGTCGTTTGTTTCAACAGGGAAATTCCACTCAGTAACACGGATAACACACGAGTGTAAGGGAAGGCCAAATAACGGTCCACCTAGTTGAAGGCCTGTAGAACATCCTTGAAGAATGGAGTCCTCTAAATCTTCCATAGTATTTTCCGACTTCCATCTTCTTTCTTTTTGTGCTTGCGTGACATGTTCCACTGCAGACTCGGGACCAAGAATGACAATGTTGTTGTCTTGGTCCATTAAAAGCGCTCCTTCCTCATCAGCAAAAGTTGACTCGCTGGCAACACCTTCGAAAGAATCAATGGATATTTCAACATATGCTCTTTCGTCATTAGGACCAAATATCTTAATGCTCCTGCCATCCGGCTTGGCTATACTCTCTTTATAAGACACCGCGACGTCACGTAACGTAACCTTTGCCTTCATATCATTGACCAACCTGTCACGCATAATTTCTAAGTGCAATTCACCCATTCCACTTAAAATTGTTTGGCCCATTTCCTCGTCCACGTGAACTTTTAAAGATGGGTCTTCACGGAGCAAAACGCTAATACACTCATTCATATGTCTAGTGTCACCAAGGGTTTGGGGCTCGATACTAGAATTGAATAATGCTGGAGGAATCTCAATGGGAAGCAATCTTAAGTTTCTTTCAATTTCTCCGAACCCCTTAGATCCTGATGGGCCGTGTGAGATGAGGGTGTCACCTGTTATGATCTCATTATGTGTTCCAGCGACAACACCGATATTTCCTGCCAGTATTCCCGATACGTCCTCGGGCAGATCGCCATGCATGAGCATGAGTTTCCTGAGATGTATCTTATTTCCGGTTCTGTTATTAATAACAGTGGAGCTTGAGGCAAGACGACCACTGTAGACACGGAAGAATGTCATAACGCCTCTAATTGGATGGGTAATGACTTTAAATGCAAGGGCGACAGTTAGATTTGGGTTGTTGTTGAGAACAAGACCCTTTTTGGGGTCCATTTTTGCTGGAACGTCAATTGTTTGAGTGATCCGATCGGACTTTTTCTTTCCAACACGTTTCGATGCCTGTGAAGCAATTTCGGGTATTGGAGCCTCTAAAGGTGAGGGCAAAAAGTTCACCACGGCGTCCATGAGAGGCTGCACTCCAATATTCCTAAAACTGGATCCACAGAGAACAGGTGTAACCTCCCTGTCGATAGTGGCTTGACGAATAGCATTGATAAGGGTGGTAGCAGAGATGCTCATGTAGTCTTCTTCCGCTTCAAAAAACTCCTCGATAACACGTTCGTCGAGCTCTCCAAGTGTTTCTACCATTGCTTCACGACTCTTAGTCAATGTAATGTACTGTTCAATAAAAGTATCATCAGAACCATCTAGATCAATAACGTCAATCAGTTTACCTTCTTCGTCGTCGGTTTTCCACTTCAAAAGCTTTTTATGGAGAACATCAATGACACCAGCAAATCTGGGGTCGTCTAGTCCATTCAATTCCCAATAAGGTAAGTTGACAATAACGGCCCGGGTCTGAAGCTTAGTGATGATCTCTTTTACAGTTCTACTGAATCCAGCACCAGGACGGTCCATTTTGTTAATATAAGCGATCCTTGGAATGGCCAAATTCTCAGCCTGACGCCATACTTTTTCAGTTTGAGCCTCTACACCAGCGACAGCATCCAAGATAGTCACAGCACCGTCTAATACACGAAGCGACCGAATTACTTCAAATGTGAAGTCCGCGTGTCCGGGAGTATCAATAATATTCACCTTATGGTTGTTCCAAGGGATTGAGATGGCTGCCAGTTGAATGGTAATGCCTCTTTCCCTCTCGGAAGGAAGATAATCCGTAACGGTGTCGCCGCTATCCACATCACCTATACGCAGGGTTTTTCCGCTATAGAAGAGCATCCGCTCTGTTGTAGTTGTTTTTCCAGCATCTATATGGGCGATGATGCCGATATTTCTAGTCCGATCTGCGGGAACGGCATTGAGCTTTGGTTCAAGTACACGATATGATTGGCTGAAAAGACGAATCATTTTCGGTAGCAGAACAGTTCCCATTGTCCTTTGAAGCAGGATCATTATTGTTTTTGATGTTTTTGGAGCTTCTGTTCTTTTGGCTATAAGATACTGTACCTAGTCCCTAGCTTAAACAGGCTATATGGGGTAGTGGTTGCAAAAGAGGCGGGGAGGGAATAAATGGATGGGATTATGTAGATTTGTGAGTTTATTGAGGTGTTAGAGTTAGAATATCGGGTCAGGAATTTTGATATATTTGGGTATTGAAAAGATGTTGGAAGCTTGGAAGATTAGAGGATTGGATACATATTTAGAAGGTGTTGATGTTGGTATTTGCATAGATATAGAAGGTGCTGGTGTTGGCATTTGCATAGATGTAGAAGGTGCTGATGTTGGTGCTTTAATTAAGAAATTATCAACCTTGTGAAATGTTTGTTTTCTTGGAATGTAGTCACTTGAGGTATTTGAGGTGTTTTCTAGTATACTGCTCTAAAGATACACTGAATACACGGCTGATAAACTCGGGAAGGGGGGGAGGTATTAAAAAATAGGGTCTTTTCCATCTTCATTGCAAATAAACACAATCGTAGCTAATAGAGTAACTAGTATGGTTCCAACATGGGAATGTAGTAATAGATGAGATGTGGAAAAGAAATTTCAACAAATGACGTTTTTCATCCACAATATCAATAAATGTTGATCAAATCAGTATCTCAAGATTTTTACTCCAACTATTGTTTAACTTTCTATATGGTGATGAATTGTGTGCTTTGATTTATTTTGTCAGATTTGGTTCTGCCCCCTTTTCCCTCCTTTCTATTCCCCTTTATTTCATTACCATAAAAATAAAATTGCCCTTCCCCTTTCTGGTATACAAAATCCGCTTCTCTTATCTTTTTACTGTGTACTTGTAATCCAACTGCCTTTAGATACCACTCCCCTTTCCTGAAACGAGACAAAAACGCCGCATGAATGGGAGCCAGACCGGTTTGTGATGCCGATCTTTAAATCTCTTTTTAACTAATACTAAAAATAATTGATCTCATATATAATTTTACTCTTGATACTTCCTCTAAGTCAGTACTGTCACTACTCTCGCTGTCACTACTCTCACTGTCACACTTGACACCAGAACTTTTGACAGACATCAAAATAGACCAATTGAAAGGTCTTACCAAAGATCAATAACAATCCAAAGTCTACCAATTACGGCGATTCCGCGGCAACAACCCCTTATCGTACTCTTTATTGATTCGAGTTTGACACCATAACCATACACACTGGTCGCTATTCTAGCTCGCTGCACAGAAACACAGTTGCATTGCATAAAATAGTCTCATGATCCCGTCTGCCTGCCGCATGCATGAAACCCCATACGGCTAGCGTTGGACATCTCACCCAATAGGGCAGAGTTTTCTAATTATAATTGATTTACGATGAGATGTCCTGCCTACAGTGCCCTTTACGCGCGTCACTCGTTGCTCTGCATGATCCAGGGACACTAACCTGGAACCCCATCTCATATCCATCACTTCCTATTGCCTGAAAAAATGGTCTCGAATGCAATTCTGACTAATTGATGATTTTCCAGAATACAACTTTTCCATCTAGGCACGTGACTATGTTTATCCGACTGAAATCTTCCTCTTAGGCAACCAATTATCTGACCTCTTATGGGTGGACAGAGACTCACTCATGGAACTAATTTATCCGGTTCCATTCAATGAATGAGGTTGGAATCGGCCCAGCGATTTTTGTGTCATTATTCCGTTTCTCTATAACTTTTCGAACTCTTGGCAAATTCTTTCCCCTTTACTTTGTTTCTTTTTTTGTGTTGGTAGACCTACTTCTAGAACTCTATATGCTTTCCTGCAGTACCATGCATGGCGGGTATTTCCCGTCCAAGATTGCAACCTTGTAACAGGAAACGGCAAGAACAGGGAAAATCGATACATATCGATATAAATGGGCAAAGATAGTCCATTTCATTTTCAAGATCATTAACTTTTTTTAGACCCTCTTGAAGATCATCTTCTATTTCTTAACATTATGCAACTGTTTCTTATTAAAGCGTTGTCCATGTCCAACTACGTATTACTTCCTCCAGTTCAAGCTATTCAGGGGCTTTCATCGGCTTTCACCTATGATAATTCTGGCTGGATTCTGGTCCGAGATGAGCTTGAAGAGTCGAAAGACTGGTGTAAAAGAAACTACTTAGAGGATATTCCAGAGATGCCAGAGGAAGAGGACGAAGAAGAAAAGAATTCAGTAAACAATAACGAAGCAATGAAGATCACTTATTCTGATGTTTCCAAAAAGCAAGCCCAAAACAGACTCCGTACTGCTCGTCGCAACCTGATTTCAGATATTGCCGAGTTGGCTAATCAGTTCATAGCTACTGCCCATTCCACTGCAGGCTTGGTGTCACCTTCTCAAAGTTACTCGAATGTTCCAAGATCTTTCTACTCACAAGATTCTTGCAGCACTACTTCCTCTTTCATCCGCGTGTAAATCTACCCTGGGATCCCATCCTATGTGATCTGGATAGGGACAATTAACACGCATTATCGCTGGATCGAGTGCTACAAACTTGCAAATATTTTTTTCTGAAGACTTTCACCAACTAGATCGTTCAGAATTGTCTTTCGTGTGTCGATGTGTATCCATCTTCACATCAGATTTCATCTTTACTTCTGACACAAACTCACTTCTTGCATTCATTGTTATACAAAAACCTTTTCATAAACACAAAGATATAATTGGGTCTCAAAACCCCTCTCATTTATAAATCAATATTATATGTTTGGTACAGCTTTTGTAGTATGTTTTACCTTCCTAACAATTATTTCTTATTCGTTCTCCTATAATCATCAGTTGAAACAGATAAAGGAGTTGCTTTGTAAAACATTGAAATCTTTCTCATTCATCTTGTCAGTTATGGTTTTACTTGGACTTGTTCTTGTTCAGAAGCTTCTGTATTCGTAGTTGGAGGTTTCAAAAGACTTCCATCACAAGCTAAAGGTTCTATTTCGAAACCAAAATCTCCATTTAAAAGAATTTCTTTTATTCATTTTCTTGGTAATGTATTCCGGCTGATTTACATGTTTGAATAGTTTACTGGCTTTCGAGGCTTACCATATGCCGCTTACTACCTAAAACACACCCTCCTGAAGAAGAAAACTTGAAATAAGCACGAAGACACGCTCATTGCTATCAGAAATTTCCAAAGAAACTCTCGTATCCCCCACCCTATGCTCTGTTTTCGGTGCTCTTACTTCTCCCACAGACTTATCATACAACACAGCAAACTAAACATATCAGTGACGTCCAAAATAAATTGACATAAATATTTTAAGGGTAAATTCACCTCCAATTCATCGAATCATAATCTTCCAACCGAAGGTCTTTTGTATTGTTTCCCCACATTTACTGTACCCATCTTGCATCTCATCGAGCTCATCTCATCCCTCATCATCTTCCACAAGAAACATGTCTGACAAGCCAATAACGTTCGAAGGGACGCGGAATTTCCGTCTTCGACTTGTCCTTGCCACTTTGGCCGGTGTGCCGATTCGTATCACAAAAATCCGTTCGGGTGATCTCAATCCAGGTCTTCGAGACCATGAAGTGTCTTTTCTTCGTCTCCTAGAGGCTGTCACCAACGGTTCACATATTGAGATTTCGTACACCGGTACCACCGTCATCTATAAGCCTGGTCTCATTGTTGGTGGTCTGGTTACACACACATGTCTGGGCCTGAACCCGATTGGGTACTTTCTTGAACCTATGCTCTACCTCGCACCTTTTTCCAAGAAGAAGTTTTCTGTTATCTTTAATGGGCTTACGTCTGCGGAACGTTCCGATTGCATGGGTATTGAAGCCATTAAGTGGGGACTTTTGCCCGTTATGGAGAAGTTTGGTGTGAGAGAAGCGGAGATTCATATCTTGAAGAGAGGCTCTGCTCCCTTGGGAGGTGGAGAAGTTCATTTCATTTGTAACTCGCTCATAGCCCAACCACTTACTATCCATGCGCTTGAATTGCCCAAGTTCCTGGCCATCAGAGGTGTTGCTTTCTGTACGAGAGTTTCTCCTTCTGTGGTTAACAGAATCATTGACAGTGCCCGTCAAACCCTTAAACCTACCGGTATCGATGTAAATATTACTGCTGATGTATGGAGAGGCGAAAATTCCGGACGTTCTCCCGGTTTTGGTGTCACTTTGGTCGCTGAGCTGAAGAAGGGCTGGAGAATCTTTGCAGAAGGCACCGGACAGGCTGGATCTCTCCCAGAAGACTTGGGTGAATTGGTTGCCTATCAGCTACTTGATGAACTTACTAAATCGGCTTCTTTTGGTAGAAATCAACTCAATCTTGCATTGGCATTCATGGCTATCGGAAAAGAAGATGTGGGTCGTATCACTCTTCACAGAGACCAAACCGATGAGCAGCTTGTTTGGTTACTACGTGATATAAAATCTTTGTTTGGTCTTGAGGCTTTCATTCAGGACGGAACTGATGGAGTTGATGATGCTGCTGAAAGTGAAAAGTATGTCACCTTGTCATTGAAGGGAATTGGTTTTACCAGTGCATCGAAGAAAATCGCATAAATTAAGCCTCTACGTTCATTAAACCTGGCAATTTTTTTTATTTCGCCTAGCTTTTCGACTGTTTTGTGCTGTTTAGCTACATGGTAGTGGGGATTGGAGTAAAAGAATGGATTTTTTTGAATGCAACTTTTAGATTCTTAATCGATTACCTGCTTGCTTTACTAAAAGATATTGTGATGGTTATTCTTCAAAGGAAGACGATGACCAAATCTGCTCAGTATGCTACAACGAGAGCTACTTATCATCTCTTGTCATCTCACAATAGCATTAAAACCATAAGAGGAAAACCCTCAGTGCTTATAATTAATGGATATTACCTATAATGATCTTTCTAGTATCTGATTAGCAACGGAGATTCCTTTAATCGTAGTCTGGCGTTGACACCATGCTAATAAGCGGTCGTCTATTCCCTAAAAAGACACTGCAGTCGCCTATCTAACAATAGGAAGCTCCAATTTCCTTTCGTAGTAGGACAGCCAACTTTATAAACGCAGGGTTTCTACTACGCTGTCTGATTCATAGTTTGCTCAACTATCGTCTACCTAAGTTCATATTTGCATCATACATGTTTCCTACTGAACCATTCAAAAAACTCTTGAATATTCCAGAAATATAGTTATAAAAACAAAAGAAAGATGTTAGCTTTTGTGAAGATGCATAACCATCCCAAAGTACACTCTAGTAGAATCTCTAGACACAACGAAGCATTTAAAAAAGAGATTTCCAAATCTTCATGCCAATTGTTTCCAAAAGATAGATAAGTTTTCAATATTTGTAATGAAATCTTGTGATAGCATACCATAGCAGTCCCAAAAGAGTAATACATCCAATAACTCAGTCTTTTCACTCCTACCCGGCTACTGGCTTGCTCTTTTTCTGTGAATTTTGCATTCAAAACAACTCCAGAACGAGCTACTATGTTCTAAAATCCTTGTTTTTCTTCTGGATCAACCCCCTCGACTTTCGAATCCCATCAGCAGTTGATGGACAAGATCGACAGGGTTGAAGACAGATTATTGAACGAAATAGAGGCTCTTGAAGAGAGTTTGGAGAACCTTAGTGTCATTTCGCAATTTCAAAACAATGAAACATCTTCGAATTCTAAGGAATCGGCCAATGGGATCTCAGGAAACCAAGTAATCAATGTTAAGTTTGCCATGGGATGTTTCAATGATGGGAAACTTAGCAAGTTTTCCGTGTTTCCCTTCCCTTTACAGCACGATGATCCCGTGCATCTTCATCAGAAATGCCTGGATGCAAGTGATCAAGAGAAGAGGCTTGGGTGATGGTTCTAAGATTAGATTCACCACTCAGTACGTCGATGAATACCTCAGGATAATGATTCTTTAAGAATGGGTCAGTCATAGACTGTCAAGAAAGAATTTAGAGAGATTAAGAGTGATCTGCTCTCGGCTTGCAAACTCAACCAAGCACGAGCATTTTTGCCAATCTCTTGAATCTTCATCAGACTGGACTGCTCCAAGAACGTTGCAATTCGTTCTGGAACTTGCTTGGACAGTCCAACATGGAACTCCTGGAAGATATAGCTATCGAGTTGTACCGTAATGCTATGAATCCAAAATTCTAACACGATAGCCTTGATAGGAACTTTTCTGACTGGACTGAACTCTCTAAATGGGCACCTAGTCAGGAAGAGGTATGGCATGTTGAACAGAAGGTGTCTATAAAGGCTAGAGGGCTCAGAAGATTCAAAAAGAAATCTTAACAAGCGCAGGAATCTTGTCAAAATGACTGAGTTACCTGACTGCAATTAGCCTAAAAGACTACAAACACCCAAACAGGAATACAAATAGCCAAAAAGACGGGCAACAACATAACATATCATCAGCACAATATTGCTGAATGATGAAAGACAAATAAAACAGAATCTCTGTTGTGACACATCCGCTATAGCTCTTCTTATTGAAGAGCACTTTCTTTAACGAACAAGCTTGCCATTTGGAGTCAAGACCTCGCTTTTAGCTAAGGAAGCAGCAAAGACTGTAACTGTACAGATTTCCAGAGAAGCAGATAACATGCTTCAGAAGTGCCAGAAGACATAACCCGACTATTATGTGAATTTAAATAAGCCGAAAGTATCCTGCTATGGTCCCATATGTACAGACACTCTCAGAGGACCCTATTACGGACATTTAAAGGATCCCGATTGATTTCTGGATGCAAAAGATGAAGAAAAGAATGGACTTGTCAGATAATTTGGTGTCAATTACTTGGATGGTAATGGATTTCAACGGTACGAATGAAACAGACACGTTCGACCGCTTCATAAATGAAATCTTCGGTTAATGTTCAACCTTATTAGCTCGTTTTGATGATGGTATTCATGATATTTTCGCCTACAGAGACTCTTGCTCGTCGACAGGTACTCTTTTCAACAGATAATCTTTTTCTTTAACAGAGAGATGCTCTTATAACACTACAGATGCACTTATTCTTCAACAGAGAAAATGCTCTTTTCCCGTCTAGGTATCAACACGAATTGTTTTCCATTTATGTCGCTAGGTTACATTTCCAGCTAAGTTTGGCCAGCCCGTGTCTATCTATCTCAGACCGTGTAACCAACATTTCTCCCAACACATTCGGGATCCTCTAACATGAAACAGAACCTATTATCCAGCAGAAGAGTATTTCTAAACCATTAGAGTCTATACTTAGGGATATGTACCTTGTTACTTCATAAACTACGTCGTTGCAAACACTGTTAGGAGAAACTAGCTACGTTTCAGACTGAGAGACTTGTACACACAATGGCGTGACAAAGTCGAGTCCGTGAACGTATTAGGATGTTGCAGAGGAATCTGAAACACCCCGTTTAGGTAAGTGTGGTTGCAGAGGAATCTGAAA
>JAJMJD010000053.1:0-86047 GCA_030568975.1 Australozyma robnettiae | reverse complement strand
CACTGAGTAATGCAGTGGGAGACCATGTGTGAAATTGTGGTGCTGCAATCTTTTTATTTTTGCAGTTTTGTTGTCATTTTGAGTTAAAACAGACATTATCTTTTAAGAAATTTGTCTTGCTGTTTTCAAATAGTGTTTGGTGCGATCAACAAGAGTCTTTGTTGAGTATAACCTAATTTGTCTTTCCAAAACAGGAAAAACGGACCATAAATGAGAACTCTTCTTATGAACTCACGAAAACCTCGTTCGCCAGTTTTTCCTACGATTACTTGTTGCACCTTTGAACTCAAACAGATGTTGAAATCATTGACTTAAAACTTACTAAGTACTTGAGCAGTCATTGAAAATACTAGAAATTCATTGAAAATACTAAAGAAAACTAAAAATCCACGAGAAAAAACTTAAGGAGTCCCCAAAAGTGGTGTTTTTGTGATGGCTCATTTGCTTCTTTAGCTTCAAATGAAGTAATTGCAGCTATAAGGCCGCAAACTGGAATAATCCAAAAAAAGCATTTCTCACCAGAAAATAAACTTTTCTTTATCTTATGAAACACAATACTTCCCTATTCTTCAAAATTTGGTAATTTCTAGAAACATTTATAACTTCTCCTTCAGTGTTCCAAATGTCAACAATTGTAATATATCACCAACATTAGCTGTACTCTACGAAATAGCACCAATGAGACAAAAAAGCACCAAAAACACTAAAAAGCACCAAAAAAACCAAAAAAAAAACCAAAAACACCAAGAAACAATAGTTAACATATCACAAATGAAGAAAATTAAAAAGTAAAAGAAGAATTAATCATTTTTTTTCTCTTTTACCTATCTTTTTATCCCCAACAACCAGTGTTCTTATCAGGTTTCATCACTTCAAGAGCTCATCTGGTTCAAATCTGTAAGATATGATCCCATCTCGAATATGCTACCAAGCAAGTAGTGCATTGAAGAACACATTCAAATCAGCAATGGCTCGTGTCGCAGCACCGGCAATGATTCTTACTGCTGGGGCTAGGCTGCCTTTTGATGTTCTTCATGGAATGACATTATCTTCAGTGAATTCGCTCTCTGTACATCCAACACCGCTTCTACTGTTTAATATGCATTTGCCAAGTTACACTTCTGCTTCTCTACATCAGAATCGGTATATGGCGATTCATTTGTTGCCTCCTTCTAAGGAGTCTGTGCAATTGGGCCGAAAGTTTGCTAGTGGAGTTAAACAAGATCCAACACACTTCAAAGTCAACTCGAAGGATGGAGATTTTCAAGAAATGACTACTCCATTTTCTGAGTTTGAAAACTATGAGCTTTATGAGACAAAAGACGGTGTTTTTGTGCCTATTTTAAACGAACTGGAGGTAGCATTCATATGCTCCAAAAAGACTCATCTTACTGTAGATGACCATGAAATCTGGGTTGTCAACGTCGAGAATGTGATAAGACCAAACAAAAATATCCAGGATCCAAGTGGAGGAATCCTTTACTTTGATAGGGGGTTCCATATGATAGGTGACTCTTTAAGCGAGTAATATTAGATTATACTAGATATGATCTTGGCACCTTTTACTTTTTAGACGTTGAATCTTTTTAGACGGTGATTATTTTTAGTCGATTCTTCACAATTGTTGATTCTTCCCTGGTTCTTCCTATTTTGATTCTTAATAAAAAAACAGAAGTATCGAATCGGGTCATAATTCGGCTATAAATCAATATATGTACATAATACCCAATGCAACGCTACTTAAACTCAGCCTTCTGTTCAGATAACTGGTTTGCAGCATCGATGATTTGTGGAATAATGAGTTCGTATCTTTCGTGAACATTCTTTTGTTTTTTCTGCACCTTCAGAATCAAGCCCTTCTTAAGCGTCTTGATATCTGCATTTATCCGTTGGAGCTCTTGCTTCTTTGTGTTCAATTTTTTTTCAACCTTCTTAAGTTTCATTTCGGTAGCAGACTTCTCGACCTCCACCACTTTTGCATCCTGTTTCAATTTACTGGTTCCAGCCTCGTAATTATGTATGAATTTTTCCAATTCCGCTACCTGAGTTAACAAACTCTTCTTCTCTTCGGCAAAATTTTCATCCACTTGTAAATTGGGCTTTTCAATGTCTTGCACTTGTGTTTCCAAGTCTTTGATCTCGGTTTCGAGTTGAGTGACCGAGTTCTGCAAGCCCTTGAGCTTGCCCGAGAATCGCACTTCGTTAGTATCAGCACTCTTGTATTTATCGTACTTGACTCGAAGCGTTTCCAAGTGTTTTCGTAATTCTGCCATTCGTTTATTTTCGTCCTTCTTCGCTTTCTTGATATTCAGCTTCATCTCATTCAAATTGGTAGAGGTATAGGCTAAACTGGTGCGGAGAGTTTGAACTCGAGAGTTGAGACAGAGATCAGATGCAGTGGTAGTGGCAGTGGCTGATTTATCCGTACATGGGGTGCTCACAAAGAAACAAGCTGCGTTGTGTCCAGCACCAAAGATTGTAATTTTGAATTGGAATCCAGGAGAAAGACCAAAAACAGATACGTAGCTGCTTTCAATTTGTGGCTGAGATTGCCAAGCTTGTGATAGTTCAAAGAAATCCCACTTTAAGCCATTCACTTCAACCGTGAGATCTTTCAAGTGGAGAGAGTCCACATCGAACACTTCAAGCACAACAGAAGATTGTTCTATATAGGCCACACAGCCGCGTAAGCATGCATCTGGTCTTGAAACCGTTGAACCGTTTTCTTGCTTCCTCGTATTTGTTCGCACTCCGGCAAAAAGAAGCGGCTCGAATGCAATTATCTTGAGTGCAGCTAACCAGGACCAGAGAGGCTGGATTGAAATCGTAAAGTATTTATCCATGATTGTGGTAGAAGGTATGGAATTTGTCGTGGTTTTTTTCCTGTCGACTATCGTCTTGCTATGATTTGTTTTTGTTCCAACGGAAGAAGTCTTGTTTGTAGGGGGAACAAGACAAAAGTTCTTGAAATTTTCCGCTGAAACTGTATAGGCAATGTCATTATTAAGATGATAATCAAAGCCTCTGAGTTCCGAGGGATCGACTTTGATGACCTTCAAATCAGAAATAGAAGTGTTAGAGCTTTGTGGTGTTGGGTCAACATTGATCACTACCACAGCGTTGGAAGTAGAATCTCTGGAGACTCCAGATAGAGCACCACTCTTTTTCAACCCGCCATATGGTACATCAGGGGTAAGCGCCGATAATTGATCTAAAGTGCGCAGGTAATCCTTAAGAATGAAGATTCTTCGAAGGAACGGTGCTATGGTCAAACTCACCACATGAATGCAGAGCACTGAATACGTATAATGGATTATGGTGGTTAGTTCTTTGAGGAAATTGTAAATGGATTGTGTAGCGGCATCCCCGAGATTCAAATGCCGGCGAGCAATGTGAAGTATGAGCCGACTTATTAGAGACGGTGTGCTTGAAGATATCAAGCTGGAAACTGGATCGTTTGTTCTCTTGACTAGAGAATCTCTCGGGTCAACATCAGGTATTATGGAAAACAAATTTTGTACGAGAGTGTTGATGGGTAAATTTAGTACGGCGATGTTTCCACAAACAAGGTCCAGAACAAAAAGAATAGCATTCTTTTTGACAGTTATGGAGTCCCAAGATTCAATTAGTTTCCGCATACCAAAGTCGATGGCAAGAACACTGAAGCAGCTAACCATCGAGTTAAGAAATGAGTTTGTTGAGTACCTATATTCAGATTTCAGCAGAGAGCCGCGCAGAGAAGGTGTGCCATTAGATGTTGTAGTTGTAGTTGTTGTGGTTGTTGTAGTAGTGTTTGATGATGCAGAGTTGGATACAACAGATACATAAGTGGTTGATCCAGTGGTGTAAGTGCCGACCAACCTACTTGCAACAATAGCTTTGGCCAGGATAGTTAGATACTTATGCCAAGATTGCGGAAAAAAATAGTGGAAGATCAATAAGATAAACGAATTGATAGAAAACAGCTGCAAGAACTGACCTATGAGTTCTGACTTGTAGTACTTGTTCTTTTGAGTGACACTTGCTTCCAAGCTATACTGGACACTTTGGGAAAAGTCAAAGAGCCATCTAGCGATTGTTTTGCTTGCTAAAGACTTAAAAGAACCCAGCATTATATATGAGGCAAGAACCACACAACTAATCCACGTAGGGAGATTTGAAAAGATGAAGATCAAAGCCACAGTATCTAGACCGCAATGAGGAACCAAGATAGTTGGATTGTGATGCACTAATGGGAATAAACTTCCAGGCGAAGATGCTGTATGGGTGGTTTGAACAGATTGAGTGTTTCTACGACTTGTGGCAGTTGAGCCGACAGCATTTGGAGAATTTAAGGATGTTGACCTGGACCTTTTACCAATATGAGCTTGTTTAAGCTCATGTTTAAATTCATCTTTTCCAAATCCAGTGACGGAAGTAGTATCAGCCAATACTGGGAATGGCGTTAGTGTGGGATGCTGGGAAGTGGCTTTGGGCCGACATCCAGATGGCATCACAGTCTTGACTTTTGACAGGATGACAGAAAACGGCCGACCGAACGGAGTTCTCTTGTTTTCACCGAATGGAATTGACCAGAACACCAGTCAGATGCAGAGTTACAGAATGGGATCGATACTTAGGGAGGATTTCAATGAGACTATGGGGGAGGGACCGGGCGCAAAAAAAGGTGAAAAGGTGGAAAGTGGAAAGTGAAGAGTGAAAAATTGAAGATATGAAATGTGGAACGGTATTTTGTGCGCCGTAATTAAAAAACTTCGTTTGAAATTGAGTTTCTTCATGTATGAATCTATCTATGTTTACCTTTTTCGAGTGTTTTGGTGTTTCTGGTTTAGTTAGATTTGTAAGGTTCTAAAGGGTTAGATGTGGATTCCAGAAGATTTGAAAAAAGGAAGGAGGAAAAGACGGAAGATACTTTTGATTGTGAAACTATAGAATACTGAAATATGAAATTGAAAATATAATTTGAGTTTGAATTGAAGTCAATAATTCAATCATCTGGCAGTCTTGAAATCGCTCTGGCTCTTTGAAGTGTTAATGCAGTGGCCTGATTTTTAAAGAGCAGTTTAATAATTGTGGGGATTTTACCTACATGTCAAAGAATTTTACTCTTATTAGTGCACGAAAAGATGAATTGGGAAGGGGAGAGGTAAGGGGAATAGGGCATGGGTCTTGTGAGGACTTGCCTATTTGAATGGAAGTTGCCTATTTGAATGATAGATCCAAAGGGTAACAATGGGGAATAGTTCAAAGTAAATCTATCTTTAAAGAAAGACATTGAATGATGTGACTTATTGAAATCATAGTTGAATTTATATGGATTCAATTAGTCCATATGAATAGTAGAACAGTAGTACAACAATAGTAGAACACACTTGAGTATTGCCATAAACATGGTTTTAATCGATTTAAATTTATTCACTTGATTATTGTTACAATTGTCTTTTGGTTTTTTTAAAAATTTTCTTTCAATTTCTCTTATTATTATCTTTTCAAGACACTACATTTGTCTTTAACACACCTTACATGTCTTTAACACACCTTGCATTTCCTTTAACTTCCCCTTAAACTTCCCCTTAAACTTTAAAGTCAAGATTAATACAGGAAAGAAGTCATTTGAACAATATAGTTTACTTGTAATTTTAGAGACAGAAACAGACACAGGGTCGAGATACATTTGCAACTTCACAAAAGATAGCAACTTACAAGAATCCATTAAATCAATAATTAGAATCATAAATCGATAATCAATGTAATATAATTGCGCATGTTTCTGAAATTACCTAGAAGCCCAATACTGGCTACATGTTCCATTTGCCCATTATAGCAAAAGAAATCCAATTCATCATCAATCCAGATAGAGGAAGCTCGTTCTATTCCAATACGAAAAGTAAACACGCAAATACAAAAGTAAACATACATAACCAAAAGTAAATAGACAAAACCAAAAGTAAATAGACAAACACGGAAATGGCTGCGAAAAAAATACCAATTACGGAATTGCAAAAAGCACATGCTCTTCAAGCCCTCAAAAGTATAAATATTAGCCCTTGGGGGTATAACTCTAGCCCCCAAATGTAATAAACTAGCCCTCGAAAACAATAAATATTAAGCCCCCCAAATGGTAATTTTCTATTCTCTTCTTGGAAGATCGGGCCATCATCGGGCATCGCATCGCAGTCCGGCTGCTAAAAATAGATCGTCCTACTATATAAATACAGTCTACAGGCCCACTTTTCTTGTCCCAGCACAACAGTGGAAAGTCACCTTTTGCAACTGAAACAAGAGATTTGAAACAAGAAAATTTGCCCATTTCGTCTCTTTCCACATTCTTTGACAAAAAAGTGAATCTTTTGACCAAATTTTCTTATTTTTTATCTCTTTTGGTCCCCCCTTTACCTCTCTTTGACCCCTATTAGTTGAACTCTTTGTTGATCTCTTGTTAAGAACCACCATCATTATTTTCAAAAACAATGTGGTCATCTGCTCTAATTGCAACTTTACCCCTCTTATCGATCGCCAATGCAAATGGTATATTGTTAAACGAGTTTAAGAATGTCGGCTTCTCCGGCCAGTACTTCGACATTGCATCACTTGACTCCTCAACATGCTGCTCATTGGCCACAACAGCAACCAATTTTTCCGGCTCAAACTCGCCTCTTAATGAAGAACTCTCTGTCCACTTCCGTGGTCCAATCTCCTTAAAACAGTTTGCTGCTTACTACTCCGATAACCTGGACTCAGGTACTTGGACTCAAGCTGCTTACTACAATTCAGCTAACCAGACCGCCAACAACGTTACATTCCTTAATGCTTCTGGTGAAAACTCTACCTGTTTGGGTAAAGCCTTGTCTTATGTGGGCTCTGATGGTGTGACCGCTGCTACTGAGTCAACCATATTGAAAGCAAACAACTTTGTTGACTCCAACAAAGAGTACCTGATTTTCTCCAGTGTGAAATGTCCAGCATCTGGTTTGAGCAATTCATGTGGCGTTTATCGTTCTGGTATCCCAGCCTACCACGGCTTTGGTGGTACTACCAAATTGTTTTTGTTCGAATTCACCATGCCAAATACTACCACTTGGCTGGAATGGAACAATAACATGCCAGCCATTTGGTTTTTGAACGCTAAGATTCCTCGTACTTCCCAATACGGTAACTGTTCTTGTTGGGCCTCTGGATGTGGCGAGTTTGATGCTTTTGAGGTGATGAACGGTACTCAATATCAAAACCTTTTTACCACCATCCACACTTACCAGGGCACTGGCAACATTACTTGGGGAATTCCTTCTGAAGGCTACTTCACCAGAAACCTAAACAACACCATGTTGGGAGGTGTTCTTTTTGCAACTGATGGATCTATTTCTGTATTCATGCCTTCTTCTTTGCAATGGGACTCATCAATGAGTGCCTCTACTGTCAACGGATGGATTCCTTCTAAATCCGAGCTGGTTTTGACGCTTTCCAGTGTTACTGCTGCCGCCAGCACTGGCCAATCTAGTGGAAGCTCTACAACTAGGAAATCCGATGGAGCCAATCTTCAGTCCGGATTAACATTGGCTCTCATCTCAATGTTCATGGCAATTTTTAATTATTTATAGACGCTTTTATAATTACATAGAAGAACAGAAAAATATGCTAACTCGGCATGATCTTTGTAAGGAAAAAACATTCTTCTCTCAACAAGATCGGTCTCAATTATCGGTGTTTGTGACTCCCATTTCAAACATGTTCCACGATCAGATGAGACAGAGGAGTTAGGTTCCAAGAAGAAACCATCTTGGTTATCTTTGTTTACTTCAGAATTTTCACATCCAACCAAAAGTTCCTTAATCCTGTTTTTGTACAAAAGTTCCACCTCTTCGGTGAAATTGGGGGACACTTTCACTTTGGAAATCATCGATGGGCTTCGAGCAAGATACTTCTGAGGTAAAGGGAAAAACCGTTTCCGCATATGGAAATCGATATAGGTTCTCCAATTGATAACATATTTGGCCGGGTTTTGACCTCCGAGGGGTTTCTCGAGCACAGGTATGAGCCAGTGGCCATGGTCATCGCTATGGACCACCACCTGGATCATGTTACCAATAGGGAAATTGGACCGAGATAAATCGTTTCTGGTCAGTCGGAGTTGTTCCGCAAAAGGATTGGTTTGCAACTTTTCCCCGTCATAGTATCCCCTCAAGTAGAGGCCTGTAGAGTGTCTGGTGGTGACATTTTTTAGGAACTTGATGGGGTTCTTTAGAGCAGGTAAAAGCTTATAGCTATGAGAGGACATTGTTGTAAGACGCCTCCAGTGGAGATTTGAAGATGGACCAAAAACCGTTTTTATAGCATAAGTTTTGGTATTTGGTAATGTTTTGATAATTTGCTTTGTTTGGTGCTGTTTTCTTTGTTCTGTGGGGATTGCATAGTTCTTTGGCCGATGCTCATGCATACAGTGGGGCAGGGATGCATCGATAAGCTGCAAAAGACAGAACTGAACAAAAAAATACCCTTTATCATTCGGAATCATCCAATATTTCTTCAATAGAATATCCTGTCGTTTTCCTTCGAAGGCAAACAAAATATAACTCTCGCAGCTCTGCTCGACATGCATCTGGTTTAAACCGGTGCACCTTATGGAACAATTTTTGCAACCGGGTCTGAAGAAGATGATCTTCACCACCAGAAAAGAATTTCATCACCAAATTTCCGTTTTTGTTTAGAAGCTCGTATGCAAGAATAACCACTCCGCTGCAAAGGTCCATGCTGGCATAGTGGTCCACGTCTTTGATTCCACTAGTATTAGCCATCATGTCGCTAAGAACAACATCTACACCGCCAGAGAAGTGGTCACGGATCGCTTGATGGGTTTTTTTCGAGAGAATATCGCCGCGAAGAAACTCCGCGCCTCGAGGCGGGGAGCTGTCGATCAAATCCACCCCAAGGATTCTCATTTGATTCTGAAGCGCTTCTCCTCGCTGAAGGGCTACCTGAGTCCATGCTCCCGGTGCAAAGCCCAAGTCCACAATGTTTAGTGACTTTTTGTTGAAGACCTTGAACTTGGTATCAATCTCAATGAGTTTATATGCGGCACGAGACCGGAAACCTTGTTCTCTCGATTGTTTTGTGTGGTGGTCGTCCATTTGTCTGGCGACCCATCTTTTCGACGAAACACCGGATTTTTCCCGGATAAAAGAGAGCAGAGAGCTTCTGGAAAGATTTGACGAGAGTAGAGAGCTTTTGAGTTTTGATGAATGTGAACATTTCGATTTTCCAACAATTACAATCGAATGTAGTGGATTTTTCACCACTGGAAAGATTGCCAGAGGCCATATCACCATCATGGTCAATGCTATGCTGTATAAGACGGGACAGATACTTGGGAAATAAGTGAGGATGAGAACTTGTCAAATGGCAAATTTTCCAATGTTTCCTCACCACTTCAAAGATTATCAAAGATTTTCAAGTTGATCAACGTATTTCTTTCTTTGAATCAAATATTGTTTGGGTGAAGTGTGGAGAGAGCCTTTGGTCCTGCATCAATGGCCCCGATGCTCATCAAGGCTTTTTTTACGATCTGAAGCACCACACACCAAAAGAGCAAAATGGACTTAATATCAAGATTGGAATCAAATCCAACTGACGTTTTTTCATTATGCAAATCAAAAAATACAGTCGACCAGTTTAATCAACTCACAAAGTCTCTTTTGGACCCCTTGACCAAGACCCATTCAGTGCTTGATGAGATCTATACTGATGGCTTAGACTCCACCCAGGTGTTTGGTCAAGCTCAAATGGTCATAAACGGAATCAGCGAGAAGCTATTGGGCGAAGATCTTGCGGAGCTTCAGGAAAAATATGGTGCTGGGCTGGATCTGGACGAATCTGACGAATCTGATGACATAGACAACGATCCTCTTGATGACCTGGAGGAGTTTTTCCTGACTGAAGAACCTGAAGCTGACAATGAACTCGGACAAGAACTTTTTTCAGATCAAGAATTATCAGAACCGGAGGATGATCAAGAAGAAGACGTTGATGATGAAGAAGAAAACGAAGACGAAGAAGAAGATGAGGAAGATCAAGAAGAAGATAAGGTCGCTAATGCTGATGACAAAGTTGAACAAGAAACTTTCCAAATTCAAAAAGATGTCTTTGGACTTAACGATGAGTTTTTCGACATTGATGAATTCAACAAGCAAATCGTGGCTCTTGAAGATGCTCCTGAAGACGACGACGACGAAGAGGTTGACTTATTCGCTGATTTAAGTGGAGAAGAAAGCGAGGGTGAAGAAATGGAGTACTATGACGAGTTCTTTGACAAGCCTGGTATTGTGAAGTCTGTCCATCCAAAGGGAAAGTCCTCCAGCAATGACGACGACGAAGAGGGTGATCTTGATCGTGAGCTTGAGGATGCTGAATATGAAAAGGCCGTCGACTCAGCCATGTATGATCTTTTCGATAACGACGACGAAGCCGAAGCCGAAGAACTTGAATTAAAGTCCAACAAGAACTTATCAACTTTCGAGAAACAACAACAGAAGCTCCAACAAGAGATTGCCGAGTTAGAAGCAGAGCTCGTCGCCGAGAAGAAATGGACAATGAAGGGTGAGGTCCGCTCCAAAGATCGTCCTGTCGACTCTCTTTTAAATGATGAGGAAGTTCCAAACCTTGACTTTGACCGCACCTCCAAGCCAGTTCCTGTGATCACAGACAAAGTCACTGAGACCATTGAAGATCTTATCAAAAGAAGAGTTAAGAACGACGAGTTTGATGACTTGCCCAAAAGACTTATATCGGATGTTCGGACATTTGTTCAGAAGAAGAAAGCCGAAGTATCTGACCAGAAAAGTTCCAAATCTTTGGCTGAGATTTACGAGGATGAATTTCATGGTGTAGATCCAGATGCCAAGATTTCCGAAGAGGTTGAACTGGCTCATGCTGAGATTACTGACTTGTTTACAAAGCTTAACTATAAGCTAGATTCGTTGTGTCTGGCCCACTACATTCCAAAGCCTGGTGAGTACAAGAGTGTTGAAATCAAGGTCACAGATGCTCCTGCCTCCATTTCAACTGATGACGCCCAACCATTACATGTTTCTGACGAGGTTAAGCTTGCTCCTCAAGAAGTATACAAGCTTGGGGACGATAAACCGAAGGCTGATGGTGCTCGTGGTACATCTCAAGTTCAACTTAAATCTGGATTGTCTTACTCCAAGGATGAATTGAGCCGAGACGACAAGCAAAGATTAAGAAGAGCCAAGAAGAGAGCCAAGTCTAAGCACTTCAACGAATTGAAGGAGATAAAGGACCAGCGTGAGAAGGAGAAGGAGAAACAAGCTGGTGGTGATCGTAAGAGACCTAGAGTCGGTGAAGCCATGGCCACGTTATCAAAGGCTAAGAATGTTACCGTTATTGATAAGAAGGGTCAACTAAGGGATGCTCTGGGCAACTTCAAAAGTGCAGAGCAAGCCCCTGACTCCAATAGGTTCAAATTGTAATAGTGTAGATCGGAATAAAGGGAAAACAAATCCATTTCTGTGTATTGAGATGTATTTTTTTGGATTAACTTTCTACGTGGTGTAAAAGTTATCTTTAGTGAGCAAAGAAAGTTCCAAGCAAAAGTAAAGAAACAGACGAGAGCTGTTTACAGATAGAAAAGAGTCTTTTTGTAAAAAAAAATTGGCTAGTTTTTGAAAAAAAAGCTTCCCCACCAGGAGTCGAACCTGGAATCTTCTGGTTCCAACAGAAGTGGTTACTTTCGTAGCCAGACGCCTTGACCATTGGGCCATGAGGAACGAAGCTTGTTTGTTTGTCCCTGGTGATTGATATATAGCACAATGCAAAGAAAAACATTTGACACATTTAATTTTTTTTTATTTCGATCAATCTGACTATTTAATTATGCTGGTTAAGCTTTTGAATATTTTGGTTAGGTTATGCTTGTGTGAACCTAAGGAGACATGGCTCTAGAGCGATCATTATTTGCACGTTTCATTAGAAGCTGGAGCGAAGCTAACCATTCCATTTCCAAATCATCCAATCGCATATGTTCCGGGACCAAAGCATAAGTACCACTGATTTCGATTGTTTCACGATCATCCACATACTTAATGTTGGGAAGGATCTCGGAAACAATCAGCAGCACTACCGAATGCTGATCTACAGTCATAGCTTCCAATTCTGATCGGGATTCAGTGACAGAAGGTTTTCCAACTTTTCCAATGGTCCACCAGAACACAGGATAACTTCTTAATACGTTATTCGTCACACAAGCCGCAGCGATCATCAACACAGAAGACACCAATTGTGCTGGGAGATACCACCAGCCCATGTCTCTAACTCTTGCGTCTGTACATGGCAATAAGGCCGAAGCTCCTCCTGGAGGATGTACACAATTGAGAATAGACATGGCAACAGATGCTACAGCAACACTTAACGCTCCACCAGCCCAGTAATGTTCCTTACCGGCTTCAGAAAGGGAAAAGAGCTTCTCAATACACACACCAATCAAAGAAGATACGAATTGACCAATGAGAACGTTTCTAGGTTGTGCTAAAGGCGATACATTAGCATTGAAACATAGAATGGCCGAAGCACCATAACTGGCTATAATGAGAGGAGCACCGTGGCTTGAAAACACAGTATGAGATTTAAAAACGCCTTCGATGAGAGCAATTCCACAGAATGTTCCAATAAGGATATCGAGCCAGAGCCAATAATCGGCCACCGGTCTTGGTTCTGTACCACCCAACAAACGCCGAAACGGTTTAGGAAACCGCTTGACCTGATTGGGCCAAATGTGAGGATTAAGAATCTGATCAATTGAAAATTTAAACATTATTTATGTCTTAGGTGGGGCATCTATAGTGATTTTCCAAAGGAAGAATGTGGAAGTGTATGGACCCGAGATGGTTATGTATAGAGATGGTTATGTGAGGACCAGAATGAGGTAAGCTCCAGTGAAGTGTGATTGGATGAAAAGTCTTCAAAAAGAAAAAGATGGGGAAATTACTGGATATAAGTAAATTTAAAAAAGAAAAAGAAATCAGTTAATGAGCATGTAAACATTGTTCCTGGACACTGTCTTCGATGATGTATACGGATGAGGCATATTTACATGAGTATACTTCCATGGGTATAATAGGTCTGTAGGGTCTGCTTCGATGGGTATATTGTATAGATAGGTTTATATATAATCAATAAGATTGAAAGATCTAATTTCTAATCATCTATTTCAAAAAGGAAACAGGTCCTTCTTTCTCCTCGTCGCTGCATTATTTTCTGGACTAGTTAGTGCTGCCTGTTTCAGAGTGCACACAAGCACCGGCAGTTGTTTCAGAATTCAGATAAACCAAGCGCGGCGGCAATAAGGTGCGGCAGTAAGATATATCATTGAATTTAGTCATAAGACATATGCATAGGTTATGAGCAAAAGCAAAAGAAATCATCCTGGTTGCTTTTACTCGTATAGTTGCCGGCCTGGATAATGGTCGTCTGACTTACAGCATACCGAAACAGTATGAATTGTGGCCAAAACCACGGGAAAGCAGACCCTTTTTATCATAATTTCCGAATTCAGCCTAGAAATATTAGTCAAAAGAAATTTTGAAAAAAATTAAACCAAAACAGGGAAAAATTAATAGAAATGTTGATTCTCTTCTAGTACTATGTACAGGTCCAGTCCTTTAGATAGCGTTAACAACATCGACCCAAAGCAACCAGAACAAGTTGCTAAAGTAGAAAGACGTCAAACTAAAGTAAAAAACCCCAGCCATAACAGTTTTATTGCTTAACATTACCCGATTAGGAAACATACCCCTGAATCTATTTTCAAAACTTCCTCTTTGGGCCTGTGGTTGTTTCGTGACTGTGTGGAAAATCACAATATAAGTCTGAAACAGTTAAGGTATATGAGCGTTACAACGTCTTTTTTTCCAAAGCTCAGTCAATTCTGCTCCAAAAGTTCACCCCTGTTTTTCAATGACACATAAATTGCTTCGATTCAAGAAACTACACTTCTATTTGATTCCCTTAGTGGCCCTAGTAGTATGGTGGGGGATGCTTATAGCCCTTCTTTCATGTTGGAGCCTACAAGGGAAACCAATGTATGATTTTATGGATGGAAAGGTACAGAATCCTGTTTATATTAGTGATATTGGAGCCACAAACCTCCAACCGCTCTTCATTGCATGTGTAGGGTTCCAGATGATCTTCTTTATTGGAACTTTGGTGATGGAGCATATTCTTCGTCAAAAGAAAAGGCTTCAGCCTTATGTATCGCTGATACAACCCAAATTTGCCATCACCAGCATAGTTTTTGCCGTTTTGGGCCAATTAGGTATCCTCTTTGTTGCCATTTTCAAAACCTCCAAGTTCAAAAGAGTGCATTTGAGCATGGTTGTTGTATTTATTATTTGTCAGTTTTTCGCCTGTGTGTTTAACTTTTTGAATTCTTTTATCTTTGGAAACTATCCCGAGAGGCTCAATCCAAACCATGACAATGTGATCTTTGGCAAGTTCCGTTGGGCGAACTTATACATGGTTTCGTTTGCAATCAAGCTTTTTTGGCTTTTAGCAGCCATGGTTTTGGCCATTCTTTTCGGTTATTATATGAAGAAAAAAAGTCGGTCATTATCTGCCATTTTCGAATGGACAATTGCCTTTTGGTACGGAATGTTGTTGGTGTTCTGGGCAATCGACTTGTTCCCCTCAACAGTGAAGCATTACCAGGTTCATCATGCTGAGAGGAAAGGTGAAGAGTTCATTGACAATCATCAAAAGCCAATTGACGAGGGTACTGAATTGGAGAAACTGGTTCGTAGTTCAGATGAAGGGAATGATATGGACATTCCTCAACCAGCTGAAAATGTTCATACCAGAGTATAAGAAGTGCAAGAATCGGTAAACCTTCAGATTTAAGATATCGAGCTAGTTGTTATGGAACTAAGAGATTGGACTAGCTAACTTAAGAATGGGCTAGTAAGAATGGGCTAGTAAGAATGGGCTAGTAAGAATGGGCTAGTAAGAATGGGCTAGTAAGAATGGGCTAGTAAGAATGGGCTAGTAAGAATGAACTAGTAAGAATGAAATACTATGAAAGAAGTGGCAATTTTAGACCATTAACTACTCATTCAATTCTAATTATTCTGCATTTTCATCCAGAAGTTAATCAGTCTAGTACCTAATCACCTAATCTACACCAATACAACAAAAATAATACATCAACAAATAAAAAAAATAACAAAACAACATCAAATTTCTTCAAAAATATCAACATTTTTTTAACTTCATCATTTTCCAACTAGCACTTTTTACTATTAACCCCAAGTAAAGGTACGGGTTTAGTGTAGGCTCATCTCCCATTTGGAAAGCTCATCTCCATACGAAGCACCCATAGCTCACTACACCCATCACCTAAGCGTCTCCAAAAAAACAATGCTCCAAAAAAGGAAATTGTCGTCCGGGCTCACAACCATCCAGAAAACATTTGTACGGTCCAGAAATGGAGGATGCATGAAAATCGTCCGTGAACACTATCTTCGATCCGATATTCCATGCTACTCCCAAGCATGTAGCTATTGTATCACCAACCTAAAGGCTGACGCACAAGGTAATTTGCCACATCTAGTTTTGCTGGAACTGCCGCTCAAACTCAAAAACGGCGGCGCACATTATGTTGTTGTAGATACCAATGTGGTGCTTCAGGCCATCGACTTGCTAGAGAGCGTAGAGTGCTTCTATGATGTTATTGTTCCACAAATCGTATTGGAAGAAGTGAAAAATAGATCTTTTCCTATTTATCAGCGTCTTAGAGCACTAATTAAGGCAGCTGACAAGCGTTTTGTTGTGTTTCATAACGAGTTCCATGAGGAGACGTACGTTACTCGAGAAAAGGACGAAAGCATCAACGACAGAAACGATCGCGCAATCAACAGATGTGCTGCATGGTACAACGAACATCTCCAACAAAATTCCACTAAAGGAACTTCCATTAAGGTTGTTCTTGTCTGCAATGATCGTAATAATAGACAGAGAGCCAAAGCGCAAGGAATCGATGTTCGTTCGCTTGAAGAGTACATTGAAAGTTTGCCCAATGGCGACCAGTTGCGTGATTTGATCCCTACCGAGCACGAGTCTTTCGAGAAAAACGCAACAGAGATTGCATACCCCGAATACTATACCACTTCAAGAACAATGGCTGGAATCAAGAATGGAACTTTGTACCAAGGTGTTTTCAACACCTCTGCTTACAATATCTTGGAAGGTAGCGTACAAAGTGCAGCATTCAAGAAACCTCTTCTCATTGTTGGTACCAAGAATTGTAACAGAGCTTTCAACGGTGACCTAGTCATTGTTGAATTGCTTCCTAAGGATAAATGGAGAGAACCCTCCACCACCATCGTTGAGGAAAGCAGTATCGGTTCAAATGACAATGCCGATGAAGATTCCCAAGAAAGTCTTATTTCCGACAAGGAACGTCGTATGTTGGCTCTGGAGGCCGTCAAAGCCACTGTATCTGGTGGTGAAAAAAGACTACAACCTACAGCACGTGTGGTGAGTATCATACGTAGATCCTGGAGATTCTACGTGGGACAGATTGCTCCATCGTCTGTTGATAATGAGACAAGCAACGCTTCACAGACCTGTTTTGTAGTCTTGATGGACAAGGTCTTACCCAAAATTCGTATCAAGACAAGAAAGGCCAAAGAGCTTCTTGGTCAGAGAATTGTGGTAACTGTTGACTCATGGCCTTCAAACTCCAAATATCCCCAAGGCCATTTCGTCAGGACTTTGGGTGATATAGAAACCGTGGATGCTGAAAGAGAGGCTTTATTAATCGAGCATGATGTGGAATACAGACCTTTCTCCAAGGCTGTTTTGGACTGCTTGCCAAAAGAGGGTGAAAATTGGAAAGTACCTGAAAATTTGGACAATGGTGACGAGCAGTTGAAGCAAAGAGTTGACTTACGTGATAAACTCGTTTGCTCCATTGATCCCCCCAACTGTCAAGATATTGATGACGCTTTGCATGCCAAGCCAATGGCCAATGGTCACTATGAAGTCGGTGTCCACATTGCAGATGTCACGCACTTCGTGAAGCCCAATACTGCTTTAGATGCTGAAGGTGCTTCTAGAGGTACATCTGTGTATTTGGTGGATAAGAGAATTGATATGTTGCCCATGTTACTTGGTACTAACTTGTGTTCTTTGAATCCATACGTTGAAAGATTTGCATTTTCGGTAATCTGGGAGTTGGACGAGAACGCAGACATTGTCGATGTGAAGTTTATGAAGTCCATTATCAAGTCAAGAGAGGCATTCTCCTATGAGCAAGCACAAATCCGTGTTGAGGACACCTCAAAGAATGACGAGCTTACCCAATCTATCCGTATTTTGTTGAAACTTTCCAAGAAATTGAAGCAAAAGAGAATGGATGCTGGTGCTTTGAACTTGTCTTCTCCTGAGGTGAAGGTGCATATGGACAGCGAGACATCGGACCCAGGTGAGGTTGAGGTGAAGAAATTACTTGAAACCAACTCTTTGGTCGAAGAGTTCATGTTGCTCGCCAACATCTCTGTTGCTAGAAAGATATACGATGCTTATCCACAAACAGCCATGTTGAGAAGACACGCATCTCCACCTTCTACTAATTTCGAAGCACTCAATGAAATTCTCCGGGTTCGTAAACCAGGAATGTCGATTTCCATTGAATCTTCAAAGGCTTTGGCCGACTCGCTTGACCGTTGTGTGGACCCTAACGACGAATACTTCAACACGCTTATTCGTATCATGTCCACCAGATGTATGATGGCCGCGGAGTATTTTTCGTCCAGCTCGTATGGATATCCCGATTTCAAACATTATGGTCTTGCCGTTGACATTTATACCCACTTCACATCACCAATCAGAAGATACTGTGACGTTGTTGCACACAGACAACTTGCCGGTGCCATTGGGTATGAAGTGCTTGATACAAGCCACAGAGACAAGCACAAAATGGAGCTCATTGTTCGTAACATCAACAAGAGACATCGCAATGCTCAATTTGCCGGCAGAGCCAGTATTGAGTACTACGTCGGACAGGTGATGAAGAACAACGAGTCCCAACAAGAGGGTTACGTAATGAAGTGTTTCAACAATGGTATTGTTGTTCTTGTTCCTAAGTTTGGAGTTGAAGGAATGATCAAGTTGGAGATGCTTGGCGATGTCAGTACAGCTCTGTTCAATGAGGAGAAGTATGAGTTGACTTTTACGGATAAGACTGGTACTCAACGTACCATCGGAGTCTTTGATAAGATTCAGGTTGTTGTGAGTTCCGTACAAGATGATGTTAGTGGAAAAAGAAAGGCTCAATTGCTTCTTGGGTAGAATTTTCTTTACATCCGAGAAAGAAATAGTAGATAGAGAAGTATTTACTCAAGAAGATTACCAAAAGATTTCTAAGAATGGTTTTCAAGAAGGATTTGCTAATAATGTTATCTAGAAAGTCATTAAGTCCAAGAAGTAACAGAAGTTTGTTCATATGATCATTCTAATGGTATCGTTTTCACATTCATTTCTATAAAAGCGTTTCATTTTTCCTTAAAAATTCAATTAAGCATCAACTTCATCCAAATAGTTGACAATCAGTTCGATGGTAACAACCTTGATGCCATGTTTCTTTCCAAAGGCAACACAGTCATCTAATCTCATCATTAAACCATCATCATCTCTAACCAACTCACAGATGGTAGCAGCCGGCTGTAAACCAGCAAGCTCACAGAGTTGAACACTGGCTTCAGTGTGACCCCTTCTGGCTCTAAGAAGCCCAGGAACAGCCCTTAAGGGGAGAATATGGCCAGGTCTTATGAAGTCAGCAGGTAAAACCGATGGGTCGGCTAGCTTTCTTGCAGTTAAGGCACGATCATGGGCAGAAATACCCGTGGTGGTACCATCGGCAAAGTCACAAGTGACAGTATAAGCAGTTCCGTGTCTATCGGTTCTATCCTTCAACATGGGCTGCAAATCAAGTTTGTCAGCACGTTCTGTGGACAAAGGAACACAGACGTAGCCGGAAGAGTGACGGACAAGGAAAGCCATTTTCTCCTGGGTGACTTTTTCAGCAGCAATGACCAAGTCACCTTCATTTTCTCGAGATTCGTCATCCATGACAACGAGAAATTCTCCGTTACGGAAAGCATCGATGGCTTGAGGAACAGTGGCGAATTCAGACATTTCAGATTATGTAACTTGATATTTGTGGGATGTGATTGGCCGATTTCGGAAAAGAGGGGGGAAAAAGAATGGTGTAGAATGAGAGTATTCTCTTAGTGGGCTCGGAGAAATGTATCGGGTTGAAAAATATGGAGTAATAGTGCCAGGGCCGACAAGAGGCAGGACAACGGAGGGGGACAATAGTAGAAAGCACAAAGAAAGTCAACGAAAGAGCAGTAGAATATAATTATTATTGATTTTTTTTAGCTGTTATTCCTTTCTTATCTTTCTTATCTTCTTTTTTTCTTTTTTTCTTTTTTTCTTTTTTTCTTTGTTCCTTGTTTCTTTGTTCCCTGTTTCTTGGAGGTTCTTCCCTTTATATACCAGTTTGCACCCATTTGTCATAATTGACACTAAGTCCTGAAAGTACCCCAGATTTCTCCCTGACTAAACATTACTCATCAATTTAGTCATCTTTGGATTAAATTTCGTTGGGTGATCCGAGTCAGAAAAGGAAAAGAGTCAACTTTTTGGAAAATGGAACAAAGTGAAATTAAGCAGTTTGCGAAAGAAATCACAGCGTCCTTCAAAGAGCCGTTAAGAGAGACGCTTAAAGAAACAGAAGAGAAAGAGAAGGAGAAAGAGAAAGAAGTTAAAGAGAAAGAAGTGAAAGAGAAAGAAACAAATGTCACGTTTCTGGCAGTTTTCTTCGCTGATAAAGTGATTCTAAATGTCATCATCGATGGGGCAGCTGATGCTACTTTCGATCTCCCCCTTTCCACCCATTCGGCAATCTCTCAGGCTTTGCAGCTGGAAGATAGCTTGCCTGTAGAGCCCATAGTGTTAGTAGGCGACCCACAGAATGTTAAGATGCAAGTGATTGCAGCCCAGATCGGGAAGGTGGTATTACATCTGAAATACCAAGGAAATGTCATTCTTAGTATAGGAACCCGATGGTTTGGAAGAGGTGATGTTACAGAAGATAATGATTTCGAAAAAGTGGCATTTGTTCTACAGCACGTTAAGAATTTGTTGCAGTGATGGATGATTGCTGATGATTAGGTTGTAGTGAGTAGTTGGTAGTGATTAGTTGGTAGTGATTAGTTGGTAGTGATAAGGTTGCAGTAATGGATGATGATGAAGTCGTACAATGTAAGATGTGAAGATATCACTTATTCAGTTGAAAGTATAAGTTATAGAAGATCAGTTGAAAGTATATGTTATAGAAGATCAGTTGAAAAATCAGGTTTAAAGAGGTGTCGTTTGAAAATATCAGTTGAGCGTTTGGTTAGTGAATCTCTTTTGAAAAGAGATATCAATCTTTTCTTTAAGTGACCGAACCATCTCTGGATTAATGTATATTGCCTATTATAGATAAAAAAACAACTACTTCTTGGCTGCAGTTTGCTTCTTGGCTCTCTCCTTAGCTGCTACCTTTCTAGGCTTCTGGCCCCAAACAAGCTTGTGTGGAGTCATGAATTGGTCAACAACCAGATCATCAACAACACTACGTCTTGCTTGATAGGCCGCAACGTAGTCTTGCAAAACTGCAATACATTCAGCCTTCATCTCAGATGACAAGAGCGTACCCTTCTTGTAGCTTTCAGCCAATGAGGCCAACTTCTCATCGTCATAACTGAAGAAAGAAAGATATTGGTAGGCAACATCAACGTCTACATTACCACCAAGCTCTCTGTGCTCTTCCAAAGTGGCCCTTCCACCAGAGAATGCATATTTGTTAATCTTCTTTTGGATTTGCTTAGCAGTGTCTCCCATGAAGATCGAAGTGGTTGTGTCAGATGCAGACATTTTTGTCGAAGCGCCTTGCAATGCAGGGAAGAACTTAGCATGAATTAAAGAAGGTTTGGAGAATTTCAACTTGTCAGCAACATCTCTACAGACTCGGAAGTAAGGGTCTTGATCAATGGCACAAGGAATCAAACATGGAGTTTTAGGAGGTAATCCTAACACGTCAGGAAACGAAGAAGGGAAAGCAGTGGAGATTTGAACACTGGCAAAATGAAGTTTGCCGATACAATCGCTATCTTCGAAGCCAAAAACTGCTTTGGCAGTAGAGGTTGTGATTTGACGGGAGGTACGCACAATGTTTTCATAGAAGGCAGGATTCATGTATTCCAAGTCCGAGAAAATGAAGGTGTTTTCTGGGTTGAAACCTACAGCAATGATATCCTTACAATTTTCATGGGCGAACTTCTTCACATCCGGAATAGTCAACTTGGGCTTGAACAAGAACTTCTCGTCATCGGTCAACTCAATCACCAATGGGGCATCGAAAACGTCCTGAAGCCACTTCGTAAAGATAAATGGAACCATGTGTCCCAAGTGCAACGAGTCAGACGATGGTCCACGACCAGTGTACAAGAAGAAAGGTTCTCCATGTTCGTACAAGTCCAAGATTTTGGCCAAATCTCTTTCCGAGAAAAATACCCCTCTTTTCAAAAAAGGATGAGGTTCTTCACCGGTTACTTCCTGGAATCTGGCCAAGGTTTCTTCCGAGATCTTCTTGGTACCAAAGGACTGAATAAGCTTGTTGTAGTCGATGCTTTGGGTGAGTCCGTTTTCGTCGACGGCACCTTCAACTTCCCATGGGGTGATTTTTTGTTCTTTTTCTTCCAACTTCAAGTTGGCAATAGGGATTTCTTCAGCCATGGTTGTGTGGGAGATGAATGTTAGGATAGACGTAGATACGAGAGGAGGAGGAGGAGGAGGAAGAAGAACATAGAGAAAAGAAAGGCTTGAATTCTTTCATTATTTATATTTTATCATTTGTTTTAATTTTTACGAACATTATTGTTTTGCTAGATTTGATTCTTTTGAGTTCTTGATTTGGTTCTTTTGATATCTATGATAATTTTTCAGTCAATAGTTCAACAACACCAAGAAACATAAGAGCACAAGAAACAAAACTAAAATATAAAGCCATAATGTTCTCGTAAATCTTAAAGTTCCGTTTACAAAAACTACACATAGATCTTCGTAGCAATGGTTGTATTACACTTTATATGACATATAATGAGATTAGAAGTTAAGTTTGGCAAAGAACCACTTGTTCTTACCGGCCTGGTGCTTTTCTTCCAAGATCTTCTTGACAACCTTCTTGGCCTCTTGCTTTTGGGATGGCTCAACCAAAGACTCTGGGGTGACAGCAGTCTTGAATGGCTCAGCGTCCAAGGAGTATCTGGTTGGCATCAAGTGGTTGTAGTTGACCAACTTGACGAAAGGCTTGACTCTGATTCTCTTGGCAACCTTCTCGGCGCTGTGGGCCTTGGTGACCTTCAATGGACCGTTCTCAATACCAACAACAACGGCATGTGGGAAGGCGTGGGCCTTGGTACCGTCATCGTGAGGCTTGACGACCACGACCTTCTTACCAGCGAAACGACCACGGGTAACGATAGCTGATTGTTAGTAGATGTTTTTTGGGATATGAAAAATGAACTTTGGAACTGATCAAAACTGACGGGGATCAAAAGAAAAATAGAAATATGATTGTGATTGAATGAAGCCAGTTAATGATCATCGTATTCTTGATCCTTGGAAACTAGTTAGGCCATGAAAAGTGACCAAAGCACATTCGAGTCAACAAGGAAAAATGTCAGAAAAAAGAAATACTTGCAAATTGCAAATTCCAAACTTAAACAACCTGTCACACTTTCTCTATGCTGACTAGAGTAGCATTGGTATCCTTGAAGGGCCTTCTTGCTAGTACCTATAGACCAGGTCATCGGGGTGAAAAATCATCTCCAAAGCATCGTTTCAATCACAACAATTTCACACATCTTAAGTCTTAGAGAAGACCAGTGGGTAGTTGAGATTTCAATTTATTCACTTGTTGATGGTTTCATCAATCGTCTGTTGGAGTGTTTCAAACACATTGGGGAACATCATCAGAGGGGGAACTTGAGGGAACTTGAGGCCATATTTCAACATGATTAGAAACAATATAACCGTTGTTTCTGCGGTGGCAAATCTACATACCAACTTTACCGGATTTAATGAATTTAGCCATTTTAACCTTTGAGTGGAACTGAGAATAGTGTGGAAGGAGGGAAAATTTTGAGGAAATGGATGGGACCGCATTGCTGTCTGCAGGTCATCACCACACCCTGACAGTTTATCGCATCGCACGTGACACTATGTGACTGTTTCTGGGGTCTTCTCTCCCCTCCTTGGAAAATAAAAGTCTTCAAAAATAAAATTAATGCATACAGACTGGTTTTACATTGGGTAGAAATTTATTGTAAATTTTTTTCGAAGGTATTTTTCGTTTTCTAATGAGATCATTATATGATACAATGTTGTTGTTATTGTTAGCTGAATCCTGAAGAAAGTACAGTCCCATACTAAACCAACACTTAACTGAAAATAGATTAATTGGGTTTCAAATTGAAAACAAAGTAGTTTTTTCTATTATTTTATATTTGTATTTGTTTGAATTTTTTTCTCCTCATCAACAAGTCGTCGGATGCGGTATGGAAAAGTAGATTATGGATGCAACACCTTATTAAAGTTGAAAGACTAAAAGCGACGTAACTTTAATAAACGTCGTAAATGTAATAAACGTCGTAAATATAATAAACGTCGCAACTCTAATAAGCGTCGTAACTCTAATGTCGTAACTCTAATGTCGTAACTCTAATGTCGTAACTCTAATAAAAGTCGAAAACGTAGTAAGTTTTTAATCAAAACTACCAATTTGGTCAAGAAAAAACAAAATTCAAGAAATCAGTTGATTGTTTTGTTATTTCGTCATAGGAAAGAAATGCAAGGTGTTTTGTTTATATAAGGTCTCCTTGACTACTTTGCACCCCGGCTCCTGGCCAAAAGTTTCGAATTCATGGACGTCACGTTACCTGAAGAAGATAAGTTTCTATATGTTCGTGAGTTATCCTTGGTGAAACTTGATGCTCGGTGCTCATGGGGCCGACTATTAGGAGAAAGATGCATGTTGGAAATGGCAAGCTGAGCTGCATGAACGGCCTTTTCTCCATTCTCCATGTCTTCGACGAACCCAGTAACCGACAAATGTTGATTCTTCACTGGAGGAGGTGGCGGCGCTTTTCTTTTATACGCTTCTTTTGATCGCAAACGCTTATGTGTAAGATGATTGTGGCTATGATTTGGGTCGAGCGTGCGTTGAGGGGGGACACTTTGTGTTTTTTTAGAAGGCAGACGTTCAACATTACCACTCGACGATGCATGGTCACGAAGAAGTGGTGACGCATTCAAGTCTTGTGCGGTGGAACTCCGTGGGATTGGTTTGGGCAGTTGGGCCAATTTGGGCAGCGAAACACTTCTTATTGGAGGCAGTAAAACAGGCAGCTGAGCCAATTTTGGCGAGCTTGGCAATTTTTCCACTGACGCAGATTCTCGTTCAAGCGCTGATAACTTAGACCTTGCCAAAGCATCTGTCCAATGGTTTAAATCATACTTCTCAACTTCAAATTCGAAGGTGATGATCTTCGACACTATGGCAAAAATACCCAGGGCCGGAATTTGCTTGCCAAATTTCGTGCTCGGACTAGTCACCACTTCTTTAAAGGAAATGAATGGATATTGAAGCCTCACTTCGCAAATGAGTTTGTAATCACTATGGGCGTCATCCCGCAAAAATAGTAAGACTCGACCAAACGTTGTTATGAGGACAGTACATGTTCGGGGCCTCTCGAGCGAAACAGCTTGTCTGGTCACTGTCCCGTCTTCGAAAATAGTTTCCACGGACTTTTTATCGCCATTGGCAAGAAGCTTCCTGAGCGATTTACCGAACTTACCATGACCAATACCCAATAAAGAACCTTTGTCTTCTTCGTCTATCGTTCCTTGAGTTGAGACCTGTACCTCTTCATAAAAGAAGGTGATTGCATCCGATTCCACTTCTGAACAACTATCCTTTGAGTCATTTGATTGGTTATCCCTCACATACCGTGATAACAAAGACTTGGATTGAATCCGTTGATTAGCGCCTTTGAGTTGGTTAGTGAAGCCTAAGGGCGAATCATGGACAAAACCTTTATATTTGCGTTCAAAGGCTTCCGTGGTCTTTTTTGTGGCACTGACTGAACCAACATGAATAATACGTTCATCAGGACTCAAATATTGTTGCCATGCAGCTTCAACTGCTGTGGAAGGAGCCAATTCTTTTGTCCGTGGACGGGGTCTCCGAGTCTCGCTGTCGCTCTTATGACTATTCACCGAGCCACGAGAAAAGTTGGCCATATTGTTGACTTGTGGTCGCAAAATGTTGGTGCCTGGAATGTAATCCGGTGTGGATACAGAGCGAGACAGCACAGAACCAGTCTGTATTGACTTTGACACAGGTGGTGTTTGCTCCGTTGGCGTTTTAGGGGATTCAGGGGCCGAGTCTTCATCTTTGGTTAACACGAAGGCAGCAACACTAGCTGGAGTGAATTCTCGACCTCCTTTGTCACCTGCAGACTTACTGGCAACTTTCGTGATAATTGGCGAAGTTTTAGAGGCTTGAGTAGTATTTTTCTTCGAGGCAACTTTGGCAGCGGCGGGGGCATGTTTGGGGGGCATTTTCATCATTGACTGAGCAGTCACTTTATACGGAGTGATTTCTGGAGGGTTCGCTTTCCAAAATGAATCAGGGTTCTTAAAGTCACACTTTTCAAAGAATGGATGTTCCTGAATCTGGGAGATCGTCGCCCTTCTAGATGGACGTAGCACCAAGATCAGTTTGATCAAGTCTCGAAGAATCAAAGGGAATCCGGCACTGAAAGCATATTGAAGCTTTGTGATTTTCTGAAATGTCAAGTAATCGTTGGTAGCTTTGAAGGGAGGTTTTCCAGCAATCATTTGGTACAATATACAACCGAATGCCCATATGTCTCCTGGTTTACCGCAATATTTACTCTCCAATAATTCAGGAGACACATATTCGGCAGTTCCCACAAAAGACTTTGCTCTAACATCAAGAGGATAGTCTTGAGGTTCGCCAGATTCTTCATTGACCTTGCGTTCGAGTAATTTTGCAGTTCCGAAGTCGGTGATACGAATACGGAATTGGTCATCTAACAAGATGTTTTCGGGTTTTATATCTCTATGGATAATACCATTATCATGCATGTTCTTAATAGCATCAAGGATCTGGACCCCAAAGTGTCTCGTGCAATCTTCGTTGAGCGTACCATAGGTTTTGATTAGACCCAAGAGCTCACCTTTGGAAGCGTAATCCAAAACATAGTATAGAGAGTCTTTATCTTGGAAAGTGAAGAACAAAGAGATAATACCATTGAGTCCAGTGAGTCTATTAAGAGCATGTTTTTCGATATTGACGTATTTTACCTTTTTTTCCTTGATGATGTGTCTCTTATCTAGGACTTTTACTGCGTATTGTCTTTTGGTCAACTTATCAGTGGCCAACACGACGGTGGAATACGAGCCTTCACCCAAATCCTTACCGAATTCAAAATCCTTGACAGTACGACGAACGACAGTAGAGCCACCTGGGCCAGATTTGACCGTTTCAGCAGCACCACGTTCCGTCCAGTCTTCTTCTTCATCTATAGCAGAAGACGACCGTTCAGGAGTGACTTCCAATGCGTCATGGTCTTCACGAAGACTGTAAGTCTGATTGAGTTTACGGTTATCATCATATGGAGAGTATGACGGGTACATGGGTTCAGGAGTACCATTATCTACAACAACATCCAAGGAGGAGTTGGTGAGTGCCTTGAAACGTGACGACAGGGCCGGATGGATCTCCAAAGAAGACGACAGAAGAGGACTCATGGGCGCTGAGTGAGCACCTGAGCGAGTGTCCAGCTCCAAATCATCTTGAAGGCGATACGGCGAGAGGTGGGTCAGAATGAATGCATTGTCGAGTCTTGGGGTGTGATAGGAATGGTTGTTATCGACCGAGCCTAGAGACGTTGTTGATGTCGGGAGGTCATTTTCTTGCAGGAGATTGCGATAAACGGCGTGGATTTCGTCGGATAAATCTGCCAAGTTCGCTTGGCGTTTTTGGGAAGCCGACATAGCTGGCGGGTTGGCGGGTCAGTGGAATGGAAGATTGGGTAAAGGGAAAGTGGGCCGCAATCAAGATTTCAAAACTCGGGAAAAGGACCAAAGCAAAGATTCCGTTTTAAATTTTGCAATTGACCACTTTTTGTTCCAAAAGAAAAGTCACCTGCCGGTAAATATCCTAGTCAAACGGCCAGTGTAACCAACAAGTAAAGACAGGACGCTACAAGGGATAAGAAGAGAAAAAAAGTAGGGGCTTGAAAAAAAAGCCAAGTGACCGAAAATGGAAGGTATCGAATACGAAACAAGACGGTTCGGCCGAGGTTTTCCCAGGAAGAATGACTAGTGGCTACGTAAAAGTATGGGAGTCGTCCTCCCCAACCTTGAAATAGCATTAGTGCCTGCAGAGGAGATTGCCCCAGTATAAAAGCAACGATGGGAAGTTGGGACAAGGAAGGGATTATTTATTCTAAAATGGGACGGATGATTTAATTTTTGTTGTTTTGAGATATTGGGACATTTTTTGTTTACTTTTGGGCCATTTTGGGTTAATTAATGAATACACTCTTTTGTCAGAAAGGGCAAAGTGCTAAAGTATGGAGAATAGGTGGCAGAGAAGAGAGAGGCAGAGAAGAGTGAATAGTACAAGAATAGTACAAGAATGAGAATTATAGGAAGGAAAAGAGAGGAAAAGGAAGAGAATTTTGAAAAGATTATTACGAAAATATAAGTTTCGAAAAATATCTAGAATTGAGGTATGAAGCTTGTACTTTTGTCGAGGGTTTATGTTACAATAGGAGTCTTGGAGCACATTGGGGGTGTAGGTAAACTTCTTCAAAAACTCCTCCAATTAAGTATTCTGAGTTAATTCTTTAAGAAATTGATATTCTGGACCTTGGCTGGTGAATACCACTAATTATATTTAGGGCAAAGGCCTATGCTAATAAATAGGCTATATGGCGAGCAGTTTCTGTCTCAGCCTTACAGACAATCTGTGGAACAAAAGAAAATGTAAACAAAAGAAAATGTAAACAAAAGAAAATGTAAACAAAAGAAAATGTAAACTAAAGATCGAAATGTAAACAAATATACGCTATGTAAACAAAAGATGCATTCAGAATCTCATAATTATCCACAATATCATTGTAATTATTGCTGTTTCCATCCGTTTTGCAGCCAATTCTTCTTTGCAACCATTGGATGTTTACCATTAAGACATGGAATAAAAGGGGTCTTTTAATATTCAATAATTTTCTTGTTTATTTTATTTTCTCTAATTTTTTCTCTTTTTCCTTCACTCTTTTCCTTTTCCTTTCTGTTTAATATTGCCCTTCCGGGTCAAAATTGCCAATCCTTGTCCAATCTACATCTTCCAAAAACACTGGAAACTCAAAAAAACTCTCTTAAAAGCAAAAGTGAAAAATTTAATGATCAAATTTCCCATTTCGTTAATTATTTATAAATTTCCTTTGATTCTTCTTTTTTTCCATCGCCTTATCTTGTCCTCCTACTAGATAACCCAGTTTATTAGGCTCTCCCAACTACACCTAGTGAACTCTGTTCACAACTAATAATAAGTGAAACCAAAGAATTGATTGCTCAAATTGGCCTTCCGTTCACCCGAAAACAAAACAGTATTGCATATAACAAACACCCTTAACCCTAACCATCTTCTTCTTCTACTTATCACAGCTTCTACTTAATACTTTGAACTTACCATAACTTCATGCCAATTGCAATTAGTTGTTGTTCACTACCCGAATACAACCAATCACAATTCACATCCAATAAAAACAAAACACCCTCAATCATTAATGGCTTTTCCTCTAGATCCAACCCATCTCAGAGCTCATCTAAGGGCTTTGCTTCTATCCAATGATGCCGAAAACGAAACTGTTTCTTCCGTCATACGACCTTTGGAACTGGGTCTATTCCATGATGATCTAAACAAACTATATTTTCAGGAATTTCGCTCCGTTTCGCCCCCAATTCCTTACGACATAAACGAAAAGGTCCCAGTCGCTAAACTCACCATACGCCTGTCTCACCGAAGAGGAGAGTCAAGGACTAAAAGGAAGCAACGGAAACAACGAGATTCACTTCCTCAGGTGACCGAAAACAAGTCTGTAAACCCTACTGGGGGCCAAGCTAGGGCAAACACTTCTAATTCCCTGGTAAATACCATTCTCCTCGACTCAGAAGGTCCGGTTGAATCCGTGGAAAAGAAACACAAGGAGAAACAAGCCACATTTTCGAAACTATTCGCTGCTGGCCCATCTATTCTAGGTCAGCTGAAAAAGCAAGAGTCCAAGGGCCCACAATCGCCCACATTTACCTCCGATGTGATTAGTTCTACCTCATTGGACCTAAGTAGGACAAACACAATTACCAGCAGAATATCATCGAACCCGGGTCTGGACCGGATCCTGTCTCTGGGTTCGATCGAAACTGGCCGTCCGAGTTTACAAAATGAGGATATCACCGAAAATGAAATATCTGATAATGATACTATAGAACGAATCACCAATTCAGATGCCACGAGCTCCAACAATTTCGATTCAACAAGCTATAGCTCTTCAGGATCCCTACGCTCCTCAAGCTCTCTCAACTCTTCAGATTCACAAGTACCCCGGTTCGATCAAAAGTCTCTTCGTAGTGGCAACTCAAACATGATGTACAACTATTCTGTCCCGGAGAGTTATCTCTTGGCCAGAAATAATGATATGCTATTTGGAACATCACTCCAAGGCCAGCAAATGCACGCAGAAGGATCGGAGTCTCAAGTTTCCAATTCTAAATTACAAAATAGTGAAACAAAAGACCTGCTCGCGGGCGACACAATCTTTGCCAAACAAGATATCATCCATTTTGAGAAGAAACCCCCGTCAGATCTAGTGCAAAGTTCCAAACAGTCTGTTTTGAGCTCTTTGATTAATTTCAGACAAGAGGTGATAAATGAAAACCCATTAGCATACTTCAGCTTTGTCAGCCCAGAGTCACTGGATAGCGAAGTAAAAACAGGAATCATCGATGTTTTTGTCCCGCCTAAGACCACACCACTGCTCAAATGTGTGTCTGTCATCACCAGTGTTAGCATCTTTGACTGCATTGGTTATTTCATTTCCCAAATCATTTCAACAGAAGAATTTAGCCAAGAGAAAAACGACAAAGCATTTATGGATCCCAATTCTTGGCGAATGGAACTAATAGATAGTGATGGAGACCTTTACGACTCGACGTTTGGAGTGTTGGACAGGACTAGATTATTATCATCTTATAACTGTCCAAAGTTCTTAGGTCTATGCCGTGTCACCAATACAGCAGAACTAGCCAAAAATGCCAAACAGACTCCGCTACCACTTGATTTTAGGCAGAATTTGGATGCTTATCAACAACATGCATCCGCCCTGTCGAAACAAGTCACTGAAACACTACCTGATCAAGGAATGATAATGATCTCTGAAAACTCTGTAGAGATACAAGTGAGAGACGTTCCAAACCAAAGAAAGGGGTTTATTAAGATGTTTGTATCGCCTAAAATGCAAGTTGGCGGACTATTCGATATGATTTGCAGGCAATATCAAGTCAATCAGAGTGAGTTCAAGTTGGTCGGTGTCGATGTGACCCACATACCCACAGACATTTACATGTCAGACTTGATAAGTGATGCGAGGTCCCGAGAGGGACAAGAAATTGACTTGGAGTCTGCTTCGACGGTCGATGAGTTAGGGATATTTATCTTCAAGTTGGTACCGGCGTCAAAGCAAATTGAGATGTCTAGTGTCATCACTGGCGGGGGGTTCTCATTGAGAGCAGGAATCACTCCTGATTTGAATTCATTTATTCAATCAGGAATTACACCTCCAAAGCCAGGTTTATCTCGGGTTTATCAGAAAGAAGAGATTTCCTCCACTGCAAAAAATGCGATTGGAACGAAGGAGATAAAAACTCGTCTGAGAGCTTCGGAATTCATTTTCGACAATCACAATTTCGATGATCAATTCCGCAACAAGAGTCCTGTCATTCCTCCTGCCATCAACACAGTGTATTTCAAATGGAAGGTGTTCCGCAAGAAGCCTCCTCTTCTTAACCGGATCGAGAAATCGCTTATTATTGATGGCGACTATATTCATATAGTGCCTGCTGATGATGTCAATCTTAAGAAGACTTCCAATGACGTGTTGTATGGAAGTCATAGCGAAAGCAAACATCACCACCATTATCTTCACCACTACAACTATTCCAAGTACTATAACGATACAATGATGAAGACAAGCTCGTTCCATGTGTCTCAAATCGTGAAAGTGAAGAAATTGAAAAGAAGCAAGAATCCTCTTTTGTTCAAGATCGTGATTGAAAAGGATACTGACCACGGCGGGAAAGATGCTGTGATTCAAAAGAAGTATGATCTCGAGGCGGAAAATGAAGAGAGCTTAAAAGAAATGTTGAGGAAAATTGAATGGGTGCATCATTCATATGAAAGATCCACGGAGGCCAAGTGAATTAAATCACCGTTTGGAAAAGCAAACCGAAAAAGGCAATGATTCTTTACTTACATTGAATCTCAACTTTACTATGGATCTTTTGACTACTGTTGCTGCTTTTGAACTCGAACTTAAAACGACCCTTGACCTTACAGTTAGAATTTTGACAAGGAAAACGTTCAAATTACTGAAGAATATTCACAAGAAAGAGTTTCTAGTACGCTTTGCTACCTTTTGCGTTTCGATTCGGAAGAATAGAATTGTGGAAGAGAAAGCGGCAAACCGCCAGAATCAACCTATACAAAGCTTTTCTCGACCAAAGATTGTTTCGCTTTCTTGAATAAAAGAGAAAAATTTTAATATAAGCGAAGATCGTGAGATAAAATCAATGGACTTGTAGGAAACTTAAATAGTCAAGAGATCTCAGTCTAATGAACTTAAACAGTCAAATAAATCATTCTAAGAATTGATTTTAAACTCTTCAAATTCGAAAATTTCCAATTCTTGCAAAATTAAATAATTGGATTCCGTGGTTTTTCCAAACAATGTAAATTCAATGTAATTTTTACTATCTTGCGGTGATCAACACCATTTCAACTCAATATTTAGTAAACTAAATAAAAATGTTCAAAACTTAAAGACTCCCATTGGTTCCAAAAATCAAAGCTTGTGTAATTGCAATGGCTAATACTGTTGTCTCGAAGCAACTTAAGTAATCGATAGTTCGATGCTCCCAAAACACAGTTGACGATTACGTGAGAGAATGTCGTATTCTCTATAAGCCACCAGTTTAGCAAAACAAACTAAAACATCTCCAATCTCAGGCCCTCAAATACACTGCAAAAGGTCCTGTAAACCATGTTTTGCATGATCTTGACAGCAGCAGCCATGTTCGCAGATTTGGCGACATCAGTAAAATAGCCCACATTTTCAATATTTGTGAGATGCAATTCCTTTAAGGACGACGCTAACATGCTATTATAACGCTGTTCGTCTTCACTTCGACTCTCCAGAATTTGAACCAAGAGGCGAGATATTTCCGTCACGGTATTGATTGATGGATTTTCCGCCATGTTTTTTTCAAGTTCCTCATGAACTATGTGGAAGATAAGAAGTGCGGTTTCACGATGATAGTTGAACAAATAGCAGTAGAGGGCAACGAAGCGGCACTTATAAACATGATCCAGGTCGTTTTTAAAGACGTAGGCAATAATGGCCAACGTTAAGTGAGAATGCAGTATGGGTTTACAAAGCTCCTCGATAAGAATAGTTGGGATTTCATCGCGAGATAACTGTGTCATTGGTAACAGCTCAAGTCCAAATTCTGCTAAATCGGACTTAAACTTGGATCCTGAAGTCGAAAGAAACAAGAGAATGAGGAAGTAAAACCGGTAATCACCATCATAGGATTTTGAAATATTATTTTCTTCGTCATAATCTCTTCTTGTAGATCCAACTTTCCCACTGTTCTTTTGCTTTTCTTTGGGAAACTTATAACCCAAGATTTTGTATAAAGACATCAAGGAGTTGTGCCTAAATTGGGAAGAGCTAAAGCCCTTAGATATAATGTAAAGAACAGAAGACTCGAAGTTGGTCATTTCCAATCTTGCGCCTATGATTTCTTCATATTTTCCCAACAATGGTTCAAAATCCTGCCGATATTTCATCACAGTCCGTAAGAAGTCAAGATTGACATACCTCATGACATTGCTCAAACAGTCAATATTGGCCTGGTATGTAATTGGCAGTACAATAAACACTGAACAAAAGCTCAGCCACACCAAAAGGGGTATGTAAACGCTATCTTTGGCAAAACCTTGTTCCAAAGAGCTATAACATAACACACAATCAAGCGAAAAATCCTTGCGCAGAAGCAGCATTCTGCTTACCAATTCAAGGATTCTCCCACCCGTAGAGTCACTAATACCCGATCGTGCTAAGGTACACGCAACACTGAGCGCTCTTCTCTGAAACAAGGAATCGCTAAAAGCGATATCCATAGACAATGACAGCCAACGCAGAAGCCAACGTGACTTTTCACTAGCAGAGCCCATTTGACAGACGAATTCAAGGAGATTATCACAGAGTAGCTCAAACGACATTGCTCGGTTATAGCTCTGAACAGGATCCAAAGGCGCAGGACCACGTTCTTTGCTTGTCAAACCAAACAACATCTTAGCTCGTTGACTACTGAAATATTCCACAGAGCTATTAATCAAATCTCGCTGAGACTGAACCAAGTTTGGATTTTGAGAGAACGCACGGAGAGTATTGATCACCAACTTTTGTAAATCCGAACCGAACTCAAGTGCTGGGTTGTCAATAAAGAGAGTGCAGAACAGAAATACATCAGGTAAATACAACAGGGCATAGACGTATGAGTTGAAAAAGAGCAGGCCACATACTTTCACCAAAACGGTAATTTCAAGCTGCTTGCCCTGGATAGCTAGTTCTGAGTCAGTAAGGCGTGCTTGCGCTATACATGTCTTAATTCTTGAAATTACTTCACCACAAAGCTCCACACTTGGCGTTACCATTGAGATTATAGTATGCCAGGTATCGATGTCATTTATGTTGTCAATGGCAAAAGAAACAATTTCTTCAACTAAAATGGGAATTAGTCCCATTTCATCGAAAAGCTTTTTCCAAATCTTATCGTTGAGTATTGGGGCAAAGTTCTTATTTCGAATGGTCATGTAGCAGAAGAGACGAATGATACTTGCAATCTTCTCTGGACCGTCAGGGCCAGTCACAACGTGCTTGCTGACATTCTCAAGCCATGGAGAGATATAGAGGATACCACTGAGCCTTAAATCATCAGGAAGTTTTGTAAAGTTGGTGAAGAAGGCTTTGAGGAATTCGTAAGTGTACTCTGGCTTTCTGCCAGCTAAATGTGTTGACACAGTTACGATAAAATCTGTCGTATCGATTGGGAAAGTCACTTTGTCGGTTTGCAAGGGTGAAAGCTCTAGTCCTAAGTCAAAGTAGCTATCCAAAGCAGTAAAGAGCTGAGCTGCAGCCGCGCGCACTTCGTCATCTCTTTCCAACAAACCATGGAGCACGAGGATCACCAAAACATTAAACTTATCCGAAATTTCCCTTTCGGCTGCATCATCGTAAGTTAAATTTTGTTTTGGAAGGCTTTGAGGAATTCGTAAGTGTACTCTGGCTTTCTGCCAGCTAAATGTGTTGACACAGTTACGATAAAATCTGTCGTATCGATTGGGAAAGTCACTTTGTCGGTTTGCAAGGGTGAAAGCTCTAGTCCTAAGTCAAAGTAGCTATCCAAAGCAGTAAAGAGCTGAGCTGCAGCCGCGCGCACTTCGTCATCTCTTTCCAACAAACCATGGAGCACGAGGATCACCAAAACATTAAACTTATCCGAAATTTCCCTTTCGGCTGCATCATCGTAAGTTAAATTTTGTTTTGAATCCTTCTGGTTTCGGAGCATTGCAAAGTACAACAGCCGAAGGAGCTCCAGCCTTTGTGGAGAAATAAGTGTCACCTGGTAATTGAAGCGATTTAAGAATAGCGTGAACTCATTACCTAAGCCCAGTTTGTCGGAAACTTCACACTTGGTCAAATCAATGAGCATGTGAGTCTCCACTGGCGCTAAAGTCTTGGTCATTGAAACCGCACTGCAGTTAATTCGCTGGTAACAGATTTGAATCCATTTCCGACCTAGCTTGATCGTCACTGGCATGACTTTCCCTGAAGATTCGTCATAAAACTGACAATTTTTGTAAATAGCCCTTACATCTTGATTTATAGCCCTCACAGATTCTTCAAGGCAAAGAGAATTGATAGTTTCGGGGTCATCTTGTTGTGAGTAGAAATAGATCTTATTCTTCTCATTATTTTGCCTGCGCAAATGAATCATGTTTTCAACCAAAGGAAGATATACTTCCCGAGGAAAGTTATAATAGTAAGTTCTTGCACAGTTCTGAAAGAAAATTTTAGGGGCATAATTGGTCATCAAGCTAATGTAGCTTTTACCCAAAATTCCAACAAAGAAGAATCGAGTGAAGTCCAATACACAATAAAACTTATTGTCCCACACCTGACTTGCCACTTCCAAAAGCATGTACACAAAGGTGTTTATGTCATAACCAATCTCACGGATATGTCTGAAGTTGGCAACAACAACGGGGGTACCATCATGGAAGACAGAAGTATGTACCACAGGAGTATCTAAAGACATTTCGATATTCTTAGCAGACATTTTTGCCATGAACTCCAGGAATTGCGAGGTTCCTATCCCACTCAAAGAGTCATTAACTTTGAAAGATTTCGTCCCTTGAAGAGAGATACTAAACTTCGGTGAGCCAAACAGCAGGATTAAAGTATCCAACTTTCTCCATGTTGCAATTTTAAGATGTAAATCATCCAGTGGGGTGAGTTTTTGTACAGCGAAGTACTGAACACGGACTTCAGGAAAATAGTTGTAAAAGAACTTGTGGATATAGCGCAAACTGGAATATGGTTTGCGAGTCACAGATAAGAATGGATAAGTGTCGTCAAGGTTTTGATGGGCAATGCGCAATAAGAAATCAAAGATCTTAGCATTCAAACTCTCCATAGTATCCATCTTTGATGTTAAACTGGCCCATTTCAAGTTTGATAAAGAGCCATTAGCCATGTACTGGATTACCTTGACAACTTGAATCAAAGATCTCTTGACTTTTGGTTTCACAACAGGCATGTCAAAGGAGGACTCAGGGCTTATGATTGCTGGACAGAAAAATCTTAAAAAGATAAACGATCCGACTGCAATTAAAACCGCGTTTCCTCCAAATTTTGTTTCGATCGACAGATAAATCTTGGCACAGATATACTTGAATGCATCAGGCACCCAAGGTGTCAGATTGACAATACTATCTACGAACTTTTGAAGCAAATTCAAAAACTCCTCCACGTCTGCCTCTGTGCCACCTTTTTCAACTTCAAAGCTCGTCTCATTCTCAAGCAATTCTGTGACAATAGGGCGAAGCACTACTGTTAAGTAGGGGGTTCCGTAATCTTTAGCCATGATAGACATGAGCCTAGTGAGACAAGAGTTTCCCCTAAATATATCGCTCGCACGTGTGACTTTTTCAACCTCATCTTTTAATAAAGAATCAAAAAGTATATCGAGCTTTTTAGTGTAGGAGAAAAGCTCATGAAGAGAAGTGGCGAGTAAGTTATGTTCAGACGGAGAAGCTATCTCAGCTGCCGCGCTGTACACATCGCACAATTCTGAAAGAGCCCTTATCAGAGATTCAGGGAATTCTTCTTGGGAAAGCTTCAGTTTTCTAGCTGAGAGCATCGTGGCAAAGATCCGGAGAAAGATCGCCCGAATTTTTTTGTTCTCATGATAGCCCAATGGTAGAGCAAATGGCATCCCTATATTGGTATCAGAGTTTAAGACATTCGAAAAGGCTTGCAAAACATTTTCAACAATCCCTTGTACCTTGTACTTTGACTTCTGAGCAGCCGGCAATTCATCTGTTGAAGTAAATTTTTGTAAAACCTTGTAAAACAACAGGAAATAGTGAGAGAAGACTAAGTTTCGTACCTGGTCAACTTTACTCTCGGTTGTACCATCAGGAATGTCTAATACAATAATCTTGAGCTGTAACGACAAACACTTAGAACTTTCGTAAGCTAATTCCATTTGTAAGTAATCCACATCAGTGGTCCGGCCACCAGTGGAGACGGATTCTGCAGCTAACGAGAGTTGATCCGGTGTTGAGACACCCACAAGTCCAGGGGTATTTGGAGTGGCCAAGATCAGCTTTGATGATAGCTCATCATTATAAAAGACAGCTTCGTTAAGCCACTCAGATACTATCTTCGAATACTCATTGCGTAGTCTGTGGGAGGCCACGAGGCCCAACAGTTCGGAATTAGATTCAAGTAAGAAACCGAGCCTGCAAACTCTAATCTTAAGTTTGATTCGATCAACTGGGTCTTTGAGAAGGGATAAAAATTGAACCGTATTTTGGCCAATTTTTGGTAGTAAGCTAGCCAAGGCGAAAGAGCCGTCAGTTTTAGTAGCCATCATGGCGGCAAAAACGGAAAGCCCATCTTCAACAAAGTTGAAGGCCCCTTCAGATGCATCGTTCCGGTTGACAAAATCAATGATGACCATTGAGATTTTCTCGCAAATCATACCATAGAGGGACGAGCGTGTTTCAGAAGAAAGAGCATCCTTCAAGAGAGCCCGTATAATAAGCTCATTCAGACGAAGCAATTCTATGACACGATCAAAAAACTCCAGAATCTGTTGCAAGACGTGGTCTCTTTTAGGCTGGTCATTCTTAGAAAACTTAGAACTAAAAAAGCAACCCGCGGTGCACATAAGAAACCCCGTATAGTGACGAAACATGGAATTATGTTCATCAGCAATGATAGCAGACTCATCTTCGATGATCCGAAGCCAACGGTCGTAAATAAGAAGCCAAACTTGACATAGACTATCAGTAGGATCTGCATCGATGAGAATGGCACGAAGCCTTTTATGTTGCGATACGAATCCCGTGAATATTGAATCATCGTCAAGAATTTTCTTAAATGATCTCACTAGAGTCGACAGCATACACAGCTCATGATGATAAGACATGGACAAGTCGAGAACGTAGTTGCTCATGGATGTTTTGGCCAAATTGAAGAACTGAACGTCATGGGTACAAAGAGCATAAAGAAGGATCACTTCATAAGAGTTGCAGGCCTCTTGGCAACGAGAATGGATCACTTCACTTGCCAAGTTAAGATTGACTTTGTTAAACCAAAATGTTCGATATCGATCATGCAAGTACCGGTTGAATATGAGAAAGCATTGTTGGAATTTAACTCCTGGGAAGCTTAACAAAGCTTTTGAAGCTGAAGCGATGATCTCAACAGATATATGAAAACTTAAGCACTGTCTTTGCTGGGAAAACCGGGGAGTACCATGAGCAGATCGAAGAAGTTTGCGTGCAAGATTGCAGGCAGCCTCAAAACACTCATTAGAAGATCTTAGAGAGTCGAATGCTAAAGCAAACTTGATAGGCCCTACCACATTATTGACCAAATCAGCCATCCAAGTGCTAGACTCAGAAGATCCCGAGGAATCGATATTATTTGGCATCTTCAAATACAATTCCGGCACAGCCGCAAATGCGTTAAGGATTATTGCTAAGATCTCTTCGACTCTGACCAACGTTGGTAACAAATAGTCTTCATCAACAAATGTAAAAGAAGTTTCCGTACCTGTGTGATCAACAATATTCTGATATTCTGTTTGAAAATAAGCAGAATTCAGGATTTCTGATTTGTTGCCAGGCCCGCTGCTTTCAATCTTGTGACTCATGTTGCGAGTTTCAATTCTTTCCTTTTTGTTGTCACTTCTTCCATATTTGTCGGGTTTACCAGTAGTCCCACTAGTAGATCTGCTGGTTGGGACACTTCCAGCTGGTACATCGGGTCTAATTTCTCGTTTATCTCCACGTTCGGATTTTTCCAATCTCGAATCATTAGAAACAGAGTCAGACCCACTAATTTTGATGTCAGTCAAACTGGCTTTTTCGGTAAGTACAGTATTAGCCAAAGAATCGCTCGTATGTAGTGAGTTTTTCAGGGAGGGTTCTGAAGGTACTTTTTCACGGTGATAAGACTTATCATGCAAAATCAACAAAATGCAAAGGTTTTTCAAGACAATGACTAGGGTTTCTGACAAATTTTGCATCAATAATTCAAATATGTCCTTGTGGAGCACTTCCTTGGAGAGGGATTTGATAGTATCCAAGTGGTATTGATAATCAGCCACAATGTGAGGATCTCTGCCACCGTCACTAAGATCTCCCCGAAGTTTCTCGAATGATTTAGTGAACATCAGAATGTATTTCTTGGGCTTCATGACCATTGCAGTGATCGTTAGCCGTACCACTAGCTTCGCATACCTAGTGCCTTGATTAGTGCTGTAGAAATGATTCCGCAACGAGGTGAGATGCTCATAAACTTTGTCCAAATAACGCTCACTAAACTCACGAATGGATTCACTGGAATTATTTATGACAGATCCAACCAAGAATATGTTGGCTATGCACTCAAACTTATCAAGGTTAGTCCCAGACTGAGACTCCTTTAGAATCGAGTTCAAGAATCGCACCCTTTTGTTAAATGACGATTTTATCTTACTTTGCTTGCGAAGAACTTCATGGAAATCTGATGGACATGTGAGGATAAACCAGGAGAAGAGCTGAAGCGAGTATGGGGAATCTTCTAACAAAACTGTGGAAATGAGGTTAAACAACGCCTTGCTGCTTTGGTCAACAAGGCTCCCAGTATAAGCCACAGTACTGTAAAACCCGGGTCTATAAATGAATTGGTACTGTAAACTCCAGGACCCATAGAACAAGAAGACTTGCATCCAGGTGTTGGACCTTATGAAGGGAATGGAAGCGTGTACATGCCTTAAGAAAGGCTCAGTGTTATCCACAGTAAAGTAGGTGTGCATAATCAGGTGAGAGTATTTCTGGAGATATGAGGTTGGGATGTTTTCTCCCCGTGCGGCCCATGCAAATAGCTTGTCGTAGAGGAACTGGTAGTATTCCGTGGGGTTACAAGCGGCAATGTACTTCAAGACGATCAGAATGTTGTAATCGATGTCTTCAAGATGAGTTTTCGAATCAGAAGACAGACGAGTGACACGAGGAAGACGGTCCAGAGATTGGATAGGTGAATCTATAGGGGCATCAGGAGATCTTCGGAGGGCCGTTATGGCACGGTTATTGACCTCATTGGACATTAAAGTGAGTAAGACTTCCATGACAGAGGAAAGAGAAATGTCAAGTTTCTTAGGGACTGGGAAAGTGTATACTTCCAAGGAATCATTGTCAGACATTTGCACCGAGGTAAAGTCAAGACCGCTATATGTGGGTTCTTCGGTATGTTCAACTTCATCCAGGTCCTTGGGAGCCCAGTTTTTGTATACGGCAGCTTTGAGCAATTTCGTCACGATCAAAGTGGATATAAGAATCTTGTCGTGATGTTCCAAGAGTTTGCCTGTTGAAGGGTCAACATTCAAGTTATACAAAAGGTCAACAAGGGCCGAAACAACATCCAGGATAAACTCTTGTTGCTGATTTGAGTTTGTGGCCTTGCAATTTTGAAGAATAAGGTTCGCGGTGAGGATAAATTGTGGATTAAGTTCCACTTCCATCAAAGTGCTACTAGTTCTGTTCGGAAGCAACAGTTCTAGCCTAGCAACCAAGGCCCTTGCATAGCCCGCCCTAATATTAGTGGATCCCATTGAAAAAAGTAACTTTCACAAGGATATACTGGTGTCTGGAGGGATTTTCAAGTCAGAGGGGGGGTTCGTTAGAAGGGATGTGGAGATGACGGCAATGGAGGGGAAAGGGGGATGGATAGAGGGTAGAAGTTTGCAGAAGCAATAAAGGAGAATGCAGTAAGGACCGGGCTTCTCTTTGATAAAAAGAAGATTGTTTTAGAGGCTCTTTCCTTTTGTGTTTGAGTATCGGGGGTTCCCGTTAGAAATGAGAGAGGGAGGTGTGCAGGACTATTGCAGCTGGAGCCGTAAGTAAGTTGCGAGGAGAATGAGAAAAGAGAGGAAGGAATCAGAGTGGGTTAAACTTTTAGGGTTTTAAATTTACGAAGCCATTTAACGGCGATGCAGGAAGTTTACGAGGGAATACGAGGGAATACGAGAAGTTACGAGAAGTTACGAGAAATTACGAGAAATTACGAGAAATTGCAGTTGTTCAACAAGATCAACAGAAGCTAATTAGACAACAGCGGACTAAGTAAACAAAAACAAGCAAATGAAACTAAAGAAAGCTAATTGGACAAAGTAAGAGATCGACGGAATCATGAATGATTTGAAAATGAGGATAAAGAGAAAATGAACAAGAGTATTGCAGTGTCTTGTCATAGTTTCTCAGAGTAGAGAAGAAAGAGAATAAAGACAAAAAGATATCATGAGACGAACAAGAACGAAAAAGAAAGAATAGAAAAAGAAAGAAAGAAAAAAAAGAAAAAAAAATTTTAAAAATAAAGAACCATTATCAAGGGTAATAGATGAAGTACCACAAGACTCTCTGATACTTCGAAGAACGAAGGTTTCACACTTATCTTAGGGATATTCAAAGAGGGCTATTTTCAGCATTATTGGTGAATGATCATGTAAGACTACTCAAACATTACAAGAAGAAGTAGAGCACTTTCAACTGAATCATACTGGTGTGTATTTGTGATTAGAACAATACCAGTTGTTGAAACATGAGAAATATGTAACGACAGACAAATAAAATCAAGGTAGAACATATCTTCAAGATATAATTTTCGAAGATTATATTGAATATGCGCACAAAGGATTAGGTACGAATCACTGGTCTTCTGTCCAGTCACCTCAGTACTATAATTGTTGAAGGATCTACTATAGGATTTACCACAGTTTATATAAGAAGTTCGTAAAAGATCCACCAAACTTTTAAAAGAAATTCGATTTACCAAAATTTTAAAGGAATTAGGGTATGAAACCAGAGCATTAAAATGATACCCAATAGTAACTTTAAATTGCTTTGAAGGTGTAATTCTGGAGGTAATTGTGGGAAGTATACTAATCTACATCACACAATCTTGACAATAACAAAAACATAAAATCTCCTTTCAAAACCACAACCCACCCAATTTCACAAAATAAATAAAAATTATCAACAGCATTAACATCCAAACTTCTTACACTTGCACCTGCCCTGCACGCAAGACACCCAATGAGAATCCACATTCAATCCTCCATAAATCCACTTCCAACTCCAGCAAATATTCATCATGGGTGCTACTTACAACGTCTTAGGTAGAGCTGTGCCATCGCACCAATTGGCTATTGCCACTATTCTCTCTGTTGTCTTTGTTGCTGCCCCAAAGCCATGGAACAACGTCAAGTTGGACCACCCACCTATCAACGCATCATCTCCCGAGGAGGAGAAGTATGTCAAGGAATTTTTGGCCAAGAATGCTGAAAAGCATTGATTAGCGTTAATGTATATATTAGAGCGAATAAAGGATTGATTCCAATCTTTTGTAGATGTTGAAGAGTTTGGATTAGGGAGAACTGTGAAGAAGTTGGGAAAGAACGGTTGAATGAAGAGATGAACGAGGACTGACCTTTTTGTTTGTTTGTTTGTTTGTTTGTTTGTTTGTTTGTTTGTTTGTTTGTTTTAATTTCTTCTCTTTTCTTTTGATTAGTTTTGTTCTGATGTTTGAATGGAATAGAGCTTGAATGGAAGCGTATTACTCTATCATTGGTAATTATTTCAGAATATTCCATTCAAACCAGTTTGGATTCTGATCTTAATCTTCCCTCTTCTCTATATTTTCTTCTACCTTGATTCTATTCTTTGCCTTTACCTTACTAACTTTATGTTCTCTGACGTTCCTTATCTATGCAAAAAGGAAATTCCCAAAATTCCCAAAAGTTCACGAAATCAAAACAATCGTCCGAGAGTCACATTATAAACACCTTTGCTTGCTTTGGCTGCCTTCTTTATCTCCAATAAGTTCCATCTATCTAAGTTGTCCAAAAGTACATATCCAATTGTATTGATCTAAACCAATCACATTTTTTAAAAAAAAACACATTTATTCCTCATTAATAATGTATTTTTTTGCCTATCCTTCTTTCTTTTCTCCCCTTCTCTTTCCCCTTCCTACTTTCTCCATCCTCATCGCAACTATATACCACACCTCATCTCTTCCACTTTCTTAACCAATCCCCAAATGTCGGCAATTTACAAAGCTTTGCAGACAAAGTCTTCCAAAGACTCGTCAGAAAAGACAAAACACATCAACAGACAACGAGTGTTGGTCATCTCGTCTCGCGGTGTCACTTACAGACACCGTCATTTGATCAATGACTTGACACAATTAATGCCCCATGCCAGAAAAGAACCCAAGTTCGACTCGAAAAAGGACTTGTGGCAACTTAACGAGGTGGCCGAATTGTACAACTGTAGCAACATTTTTTTCTTTGAGGCCAGAAAACATCAGGATCTCTATCTCTGGATCTCCAAGCCTCCAAACGGACCTACCATGAAGTTTTACGTCCAAAACATGCACACTTTAGATGAGTTGAACTTCACAGGAAACTGCTTGAAAGGTTCCAGACCCATTTTGAGTTTCGACAAGTCTTTTACTGACTCTCCTCATCACGAGCTCATCAAAGAGATGTTCACCCACACATTTGGAGTTCCTCCCAATGCTAGAAAGTCCAAACCGTTCATAGACCACGTCATGACCTTTTCTATTGTTGACAATAAGATCTGGGTCAGAAACTACCAAATCTCCGAGACCGAAGAGGCTCGTGACAACTTGAAGGCTGGTGAGGAGTCCATGTCTTTGGTTGAGATCGGTCCTCGTTTCGTCATGACTTTAATCACTATCTTGGAAGGTTCCTTTGGTGGCCCTAAGATCTACGAGAACAAGCAATATGTTTCTCCTAACGTTGTACGTGCTCAGCTTAAACAGCAAGCTGCTGACAGAGCACGTTCGAGGGTTAACGCTGCATTGGACAGAAAGGTCAAGGTTAGAGAACAGGTCTTGAAGGCTGATCCATTGTCGAATGAGAGTTTGTTCAAGTGATTAATTATTCCGATAACTATAAGGTTGATAGACTAGCAATACAAATTTCCAGGGCTACAAATCCATTCTGTACACATTTCAAGGCGTTCTGTACACATTTCAAGGCGTTCTGTACATATTTCAAGGACTTCCATCCATCATTGAACAGTTCATGAAATACCAGAGAAATGTTTTCAAGCATGTGAAATTTGGGATTTTTAGGACATGCAGAACCAAATCATTTTATTTCCCAACGCAGAAGTAACGACCTGGTATTCCACGAAACAATACTGAACCACTGACTGAAACTACAGAGAAACACTAGCATATAGCGCAAAACCGAAAAGTAAACAAACAGTAAACAAACGAAAAGTAAACAAACGAAAAGTAAACAAACAAAAAGTAAACAAACGAAAAGTAAACAAACGCACAATCGCATTTATTCCCCTTTGAAATCCCCCTAAAATGTTTTGTTTCTATATTTATAGGCAACTCCAGATGTAGTACTTCTATCAGCCGTACCTATTCTGACGTCAGTCCCTTTTTCTGAAACAAATCAACAAATCAACAACAAAAAACACTGCAACACAATCGAAACAATCGAAGTCGATAAAGCTGTAATTAGGAAGTTCTAGGGTCATGTCACAGTTAAGAAATGAGTTTATTCTGAATGCTGATCGAGTCGCTGAAAGAGATGCTTCAGTGGATGCCAATGAACATCAATTGAACAGGAATGGTCAACAGATGAAGGAAAATGAATATCAATGGAACGTAAATGATCATCAAAGGGATAGAAATGATTCTACACCTCCTTACGGATCGAGTCAGCCTTTTGGGTCACTTGGACAAAGCTATGCCTCTCAAGAGAGAACTAATGGGTATGAGGTGATAAGCGGCGACTATTCTGCTCAAATGAATCAAAGCCAGAATGCACTACTTCACCCGAACAGATGGGATAAAGGGACATCTCATCAACAAACACCTCCTTTAGGGGAACTGACTGAACTGAGGGAACAACATGAACTTTCTCAGCTTCGTGGGTACTCTTCTAATCCTTTTATAGAGTCTAGACAGATCGAAAACCCTTTCGAACATGAACAGTCTAGGTATACACAGAATGATTTAGGATACCCACAGAATTCATCAGGATACCCACAGAGTAATTCTGGAGTGTTTCTAGATAATGATCCGATGTTCTCAGACGAAATATCCGACAAAGATAGCATTGAGCGTCGTTTGAAACATAACGAGACAAACAGACAGAAACTCGCTACACGTCTTCCTCGCTTCCATGTCACCAAACTACCATACTTTTCAATCATAGTGTCCTCAGCACAGACAGTGGTCTTTATTGTTGAATTAGCTCGAATGGGAATACTCACAGGCAGCCCGTTCCAGACCCAACCGTACTTCAACCCAATGCTTGGTCCTTCAACATACTTATTGGTCAATATGGGTGCCCGGTACGTCCCATGTATGCATCCTATCGCCAACGTTACTCTGGACATGTCTCTACAGTTCCCTTGTCCAAACTCGACTACAATCGATACAAACGTATGCAATTTGAGTGAGCTCTGTGGAATGGGAGGAATTCCAATTGTGAACAATACCTTCGTTCCCGACCAACGTATCAGAGTCTTTACGCCAATCTTTCTCCACGCTGGTTTTCTTCATATTTTATTCAATATGATGCTTCAGCTTGCCATGGGATTGGCTATCGAAAGACACATTGGCTTCATCAAGTATGGTCTCATATACATGAGTAGTGGTGTTGCTGGGTTCCTTTTAGGTGCTAACTTTGCTCCTAATGGAGTAGCTTCGACAGGAGCTTCCGGCTCGTTATTTGGTGTCATTGCTACCAATCTCCTTCTTTTTATTTATTGTGGGCGAAAGAACACCAACATCTACTTCACCAAGAAGTATGCGCTCTTTATTTTTGTGATGGTGGCTGAAATCATTGTTTCTTTTGTTTTGGGACTTCTTCCAGGCTTAGACAATTTCTCCCATATCGGAGGTTTCTGTGTTGGTCTACTCGTTTCCATTGCATTACTTAAAGATCCGTCATTTGTGTATCTTGACGGTATTTACACTTACGATGCCAATATGACAACATGGGAACTCTTCATTGAGAACTGGAATCCATTGAATAGAATAGAGGATAAGGTTCGATGGAAAGTGGGTATCTGGGTAGTTCTTCGGGTAATTTGCCTTGCGTTGGTGATAGTGTACTTCGTTTTGCTTACCAAGAATCTTTATTCCGCGGAAATGCAGGAGGATAGAATTGTTTGTTCCTGGTGCAAGTTCATTAATTGTATTCCAGTGAATAATTGGTGTGATTTAGGTGAGGTGACTGTTACAACTGTACCAAGTACTAGTCTGCCAACTAGCAATGCATTCACAACTACAAGCAATATAGTTGCGGCAACAGCAACACCTACGCAAATTTTGAACAATAGAGCAAAAATTTCGATGCCCAAAGTTGATCTTGCTGGTACTACCGGAACTACAGGCACCACAGGTACATACATTCATGCACTTTCTTCTCATGTTGAAGGAATACTGAAACTCATGCATGAAGAAACCATAGTTTTTGCAGTGGTAATGGCGATATTGAGCGTTTCTACGATCTTGAAATTCAGATCTTACAAAAAAAAGTAAGATTGTAAAAGAGGTAGACGTATGAGGAAACTTATAGAAGGAGGAACTTATAACAGGAGGAAACCTACAAAAGGAGGAAACTTATAAAAGGAGGAAACCTACAAAAGACGGAAACATACAAAAGAAGGATCTCACTAAGAAGAGAGATAAATATTCCACATTGAGCCTAGACGTCTATGCTAGACACCGCTTAGGTGAGGGTGCAACACACAAGAGATATGTCAAAGACGGAAAAAACAAAAAACAAAAAAACAACAAGCAAAAAACGGATATGAAAGAAAAAGATTTTTGAAAAGTGGCATTTATACATTTTCCACTTCTGTGTCCAAACAGACATACAAAGAGCCCAATCAAAAGCCCAATCAAAAGCAACAAAAAGATCAGCAAAAGACAGGCAAAAGAAGAAAAAAAAGTCTGAAAATTTGATCTGTTTCAAAAAAACCCAGATTAGTATGCCAGGACAAAATTCACCCGCTTTTGAACTTTTATTTTGTGTCTTTTTCAAACCCCAGGTCTGGCCTGCACACCAGCAGGTAAAATTTCACTCCCATTTCGATACTTCTCCAACGATCAGTATCAACGTGTATGAATGATGTTGGCACGCACACAAAGAGGCTCATCGGCCGTATATGCCATGTCACGCAGAACTTTCATCAACAAGCTTCTCGGATATCCATCGAAGAGAGTGACGGAGATTGTTGAAAAACAAGACGAATACAAAGAAGACCAAAAGGCCCCAATCACCATTTTGAACAGGGAGAATTCGCCAAAGTTTGAGGCTTTTGATGCCGAAAGAGATATGCCTGACTTCAAGATTGTTTCCTGGAAGAATCACTTTGTCAAGCAGAGAGACTTGGAGGCTACATACACACACCAGGCCATCACTGATGCAATCAGTGAAACATACACAGAAACATATGGCAAGAGCTTAACGCCGGAACAATTTGGCGATGCATACTTAAATGACTTGCCCCTCAGATTCCAGCTTTGCAAGGCTTTGCAGCAGAAGTTGGGATTCGATATCTCCGACTACGTCATCTCTCGCTCATACAACGTTGAATATCTTTCTGGTACCTTGAAGAAGATGGTATCGACTAGATGGTCCAACGAAAGAAATCCCAACGCTATTGTTTTGCGTTCCGAGGACTTTAAGCAACCCAACGTGTACTTGAACAAGGAGTTGGATGACTACCAGCAGAAACAGTACTTCGAGACTTTGAAGAAAGATGCTGCTGAACAGCCTGTTGCTCAATAATCACATGTAAATAGATTATCAATAAAGGGTGGATTATGATGATATTATGATAGCTCGAGAGTTATGAACTTGACTTTTGAGCCAGTGTAGTTTCTGAATGGGGAAGGTCAATAACGACAATAAGTTAGAACGAGGGAAACAAAGAGAGAAACAGAGAGAGAAAGAAAGGAAGAGAAACAAAGAGAGAAAGGAAGGAAGAGAAAGAAAGGAAGAAAGGAAGAAAGGAAGAAACCCAATAAAGACACATCGAAGTTATCAAAAAACTTCAGTGACGACCTCTCACAAACAACACAATAGCAAGAACAGAAAAAAGCCCAATTGCACTTGAAAGAGAAACAGAATTAGTAACTCCAGTCACAATTTCTGCAATAGTAGATTCAGCTGGACAATCGACGGAATTCACTTCATTTGTGACTAAAATGCGCTTCTTAGGACTCTGATGAAGAACCAATTCAGTCTTACAACTGTTTTTAGCTCTTTTAATAGAAAAACAGTGTGCCAAATCTTCGTCGGTAGTAAGAGAAACTAGATCTCCATCATCATCATGGTAGCTCATGACAAAACAGTTGGAATCATTCAACGGTTGGTCAGGATCCATAAGAAGTGCAATTTCATTTTCATCGAGTTTCTTAAGAATGGACTTTCGCAAGTCATCAAGAAGACCGTCGTCTTTGAAAGTGATTCGATGCACACGTTCTGGTTCTATAGGCGACTTGAACTTGAAAATAAAATCTCCTTGGTAAATTGAAGTCGGTGTAGACGAATAGATGTGCTCATCATTGAGCACCGACATCGAATCTCGAGGGAAAAGGACACTCTGCAGCAGATTATGGTTCGAAGAGTGACGGGAATCAGAATGACAGGACCCTGTATCGCTTTTGTCGAGAGTGGTCCAAAATTGATTCCATGCTGGGTCGTTTGTTTCGTGTGTGTGTTCGGAGTATTGAGGCGATCCAGTGATTATACCCGAGCTGGAATGACTGACTCGTTTGATTTGATTGAGGGTGGAATAGGTGAGTTTGAGCACGTCAACAATGGCAATAATCTCTCCATTTTCTGCCACCGGAAGATTAAGATAGTTGCCGCTATACATGAGACGTAACGCATTTTGAATTGTGGTGTCTACCAGGGCCACATCGGGACGAGGAGTCATGACTCTAACAAGTGAACAGTTTTTTGGATCCAACCCTGCCGAAATTACCCGCAAAACGACATCTTTTGTCGTGAATATACCGTTAACACTCTCATTGTGATCTTTGATGAGAACTGCTGTGGTTTTGTGTTGTTTCATAAGTAGTGTTGCCTCATAAACTGTGGTACGATTACCTGCGATGACAGGTCGAGTGGTGGTATCCAAAACAGATTCTATAGTTGGTCCGTCAACTTTTAGTTTCAAATCGTGGAAATACTCAAAAACTTGGAGTGGCTGGTCTGACAAATCAATTTCAGAATGCACTGAGTCCAACGCCTCATACAACTTATGGGAAGAATCGTGAAGACGTTCCAATTTCTCCATTTGTTGTGCGTAGGCTTTGGTGATATCCAAAACACCAACAACATTTTCATCATCATCCACAATCGGGAGATGTCGAATACTCTTCTCCACCATTAGATTCAAAGCCTCCGAAGAAGGACTATTCACATGAGAGCAGATCGGATCAACCGTCATTATCAGCTCTATGAGTACAGTATTAGGCGAAAGCGAGGCACCTACAATACGGAATGCCAAGTCTTTTGCAGTGATGATCCCTTCTAATAAGCCTTCATTGGACACCACCAAGACACAATTCTCCCTCTTGGCCGCCATCAATCGTGCTGCCTCATACGCCGTTGTTGTCCGTTTACACAAAATTGGATCCAGAGGTTTCAAAAACATTACCGTTCCTGGAACAGCTTTGGCTTTACGGGATATACGAGATGCTGATAAGCGTTTTCTTGAGAGTTCAAGTTCAATTCTGCGCCTCAAGGCATCATCCTTCTTCAGTTGGCGACGGCGGAAATCCAGTGTTTCACCTGACGAGGTAGAAATGGAGGTCATTTGAAAGATGACTTTGACGCTGACTCTGTTCAAATGACTCTGACGCTGACTCTGACGCTGACTCTGTTCAAATCACTCAAGTTTCTGTAACGATCTTTCCTAAGAAGCGATGACCTTGTCACTCATAGGTGTTTCGTAAACAGAAGCGCCTGGGAAATGGCGAAATGCGTCCACAATCAAAATACTGCCAAAGTCAGTGAAATGGACAACGTGATTGGTCAATCTAGCGATTGCAAGTGGGTAAGTTTGGCTCATTGACACACTCCACACTGGTTATCTTAGTTTGGTCCATACTGCACAGTAGGCAACAATACCGTTAGATTGATCCACATGCAGGAACACCGATAAGAACAAAACAAAAGAACCGTATAAGGGATGAGGCCATTAATCATTCCAGGTTCGTAAAAATTCTCGATTCGGTAGAAGTTTGTGTTGGATGGATAGCGCCGGCCAAAGGTTCCCGGTGGCCTGTTACAGACTATGAAACGACTGTTACAGACAATGAAACGACTGAAACAGACAAAGATGCAACAGTTTCGATTGAAAGAAAAGAACGCCAAAGCCGATATTGGAAACCGAAGATTCTTCATGAATCTTGGTACTGATCATTCTCCGCTTTGATTCTCTCCACGTGGCTGCAAATTGTCGTTCTTAGTGTGGCTGCAAAGTGTCTTGGTGTGGTTGCAAATTGTGATTGTTAGTGGTGGCAAATTGCAGATCAAAAACCAAATAGAAATGCAAAACTTTTTTTCTTAAACCAGAGAAAATCCACGAATTTAATCTCAAAAATTCAATCAAGCTGTTGAAGTTTTTCTGTTCACGCCATGACACAAGTTCCTTCGTCGGCGCTGGGTTTCGAAGTTCTCACTACTCACTCTTTAGCATGTTTGCCGACTTTTTCATCCAAATCTGGAATTATTTTCTTAGTACGATCATTTACCCTGTTTTGATATCCACATTGGGCTGGAATCTCCTCCGGGTGTTGAGATTGGGGTCTGTTCCTACCCACATTGGGTTTATTATGGATGGGAATAGAACATTTGCTAAGAAACACAACTTGCCCCCATCAGAAGGCCATGCTCTGGGCGCTGCGAATTTAGAAAAGGTACGATTTTAAACGCTTTCCTTCTGGCACCGCCGTTTACTAACCAATCAAGATCTTGAGCTACTGTGTCTTCTTGGGCGTAAAGGAGATCACTATGTACGCATTTTCCATCGAGAACTTTCTGCGTACCGCCGAAGAAGTGGATAAAATATTCAGCTTGCTCTCCAATCGCGCCACGGAGATCGCTGAAGGGCCAATGGAAGCCAAGGCCCGCGTCCGTCTCATTGGAAACAGGTCCTTGATTGAACCCGAGAGACTCGCTCAGATAACTAAAATTGAAGAAGAATCAGATACCCCGGAAAAGACACACACCGTGAACATCTGTGTCGCGTACACTTCAAGGGATGAAATTGCCCATTCAATCCGAGAAGTTGCCCGGTTGAGACAGAGCGAAGAAGTGTCCAGAGATGGTATCGACTCAGCGTTATTGGAAAGAGAAATGTATTTTGGACCCGGAACAACGCCTCTTGACCTTTTAGTTCGTACATCAGGCCATACGCGTCTCAGCGACTTCCTCTTATGGCAGTGCACGCTGCATTGTTCGATTCAGTTTGTGCAAACGCTCTGGCCCGAGTTCTGGCTCTTTGAATTTTGCTGGATTCTTTTGAGTTGGAGCTTTACTCGCCACCACAATAAGAAAAGATTCTCCCTAAGTCCTAACAAGTTGTGTCAAGAATCAGTTGACTTACGCCAACTCCCTCCATGTCCTCCACTAGTATCAGTTTCTGACTAAGAGAGAAGCCAACTTAACTTAGCGTAACGAATACGATTTGATCACATGTTTCACTTCTTTCTTCTTTCTCTCTTTCACTCTAGCAGCCTCGATTTTGTTCAAGTAGGCCATGTAAACCACCACCTCAGCGACTAAGATAAGGATTCCGAAGAACAAGCATAGCAACACTCTATAGCTATCCCGAAGTCCCCAAGACGTATTTGTCCAGTACCAGATGGCGTAAACAACACTGGCAACACTTATAAAGATGTTAAACATTGTTGTAACATGGCTTTTCACCTCCTTGTGTGCCTTTGATGGATTGTAAGGTTCTTCGTCATATTTATCCTCATAGAGCATACCCATGGCCGGTTTTGGGTTCACTAGACGTTGATATTCTTGTTCTTTTTCAATAAGACGAAGTTTCTCCATCGATTGAAGGAACTGCTTCGTTTTGGGCGGGCCATCTCTAACGATATTCTTATTTTCCACCACCATTTGAGTGGTCTTGACAAGCTCCAAGAGAGAACCTTTTGGCCGGGCCCGAGTATGGAAATTGGCCAAATTCACATGCGTGATTGTTTTCTGTTCTGAGAGGATTGTTTTTTCGTCTGGTGTAAGGTTCGACTCTGCGATGAGCTTCTTAAGCTCTTGCGTCATAAGAAACTGGACCATTGAAAGAGAGATGAGCCAATTGAAGAGGATAAACGCCGAAAGAAGCAACAAGAACGAGAACCGTAGATAAAATCCTTCAAAATACGAACTTCTGAAACCTTTTAAAAGTTCTAAATCTCTTTTTGGCTTGTTTCCGTGGTGTATATGGTAGTAGATGGGGGAAATTTCAACTATTGGCCTTGGGGGCTCGGGGACCAGTCACACCGGTTTCGAGGACATACTACATTCTTTTCCTCAAGGACTACCCAAAAAGGCAATATCTTCTTCAAAATGTCCCCGGCAATTGTCGGAGCTTTGGCCTGTCAAAAAAACTCATTCCTTAAAACTCTACAAACCACCGTTGTGTCGTGTAAAGAGTATACGCCCATTGCAACATCCAAAGATAAGCAAAACAAGAACCTGAAGCAAGCTAAACCAGTAGAGGAAAGGGTTTTGTATGCAGTCGAACTAGAGGATACTATTTTGTTCCCTGAAGGCGGTGGCCAGCCCCATGATGTTGGGTTTATTAACGTTCAAGGCTCCGAGAGGATCCCTGTGACTCAAGTAGTTCGTGACAGACTTACTGCGGTGCATGTGACTCCAAGACCCGTCACTGTTGGCTCAAAAGTCACGTTAGACATTGATTGGGATAGACGTATCGATATAATGCAGCAACACACGGGCCAACATTTGCTTTCGGCTGTGTTGGACACTTATGACTTGGAGACCCTTAGTTGGTCAATGGGAAACCCGATCAATTACTTAGAGATTCCCCGAAGATTAGAAGATCATGAAATTATCAAAATTACTGCTAAAATCAACGAACTCATTGTCCAAAACCAGTCCATTGAGGTCCATACTCCTGATAAAGATGGCCATGATATTGATACTTCCCACGTTCCCGACGACTATGATTTGTCTCAAGGAATATTGAGAGTTGTCAAAATAGGCAACATTGATGCTAATCCATGTTGTGGAACCCATTTAACTTCGACGGGCCAGATCCAGGCCATTTCTTTGTTTCACCAGACAAACATTCGTGGAGGAAACTCTCGTTTACACTTTGCGTGCGGTGCCAGAGTAGCATCGTTGGCTCAAGGTTACCATAAGCTCTTGAAAGATGTTCTGGGTGTACAGTTATCGTGTCAGATTGAAGAGGTGGGCTTGAAAGTTGCAGAACTTGTCCAAAACCAGCGGAAACTACAAAGCAGAGAATCTTCATTAGTTAAGGAACTTGCCAGTATGAAGGCAGCGGAGCTCTTTGACCAAATCAGGAGCAAGAAAGGGGATACATTCAGTGTGTATCGTGAAGACTCGAGTGCTGAATACTTGAACCAGGTTCAAAAAGAGCTTGATACGTTGATCAAAGCCAATCCCGATTCAGATGTCAAAGCTACCGATTACACAGTTATTTACTTGAACGGCGATTACAAATCAGGCCTGGGTGGCATGGTTAAAGTCGTGGGACCAAAAGCTGACCAAATCCAAGCAGATTTGAAAACGTTATTGAGCAATATCAAAGGTGGTGGTCGTGGTAGCACATTCCAGGGTAAAATCAGCAAGTATGAAAAGGGTGAAGTTGAGAATGTTTTAAATTATTTCGAGCTGTTGCATATTTAGATTGACTTTTGCTACAGGCAATTGATTATGGTACAGTTTTCAAGAATCCTATCATAGTGTTCAACCATGAAACTTTCAAATACTCAAAAACCTCACTTTACGAAAACTTGCTTCATCTCTTTTAGTTGTCTCCTTCCTATTTCTATGTACAACAGGTTCTCTAACGTTTGACCCAAGTAGGCGACTTTCTGGCCTTAACCTTACCAGGCTTCTTTCTCTCTACAACTCTGCTATCAGGAGTTAACAAGCCAGCCAGTCTCAATCTAGGTTTCAACAATGGGTTGAAGATTATCAACGCTTTCGCAATGGCATACATGGTAGCTTCAGCTTGACCAGTGGTTCCTCCACCAGAAGCAGAAACAAACACATTGTATTGGTTTTCTTGGTTAATAGACTCGAAAGGATACCCGATCTTGGATCTGTCGGTGTCTCTCAGGAAGTATTCTGTGAAAGGTCTGCCATTGACGATCACTTGACCATCACCCTTGACCAAAGAAACCTCGGCCCTACAGGCCTTTCTCTTGGCGGAAGCATTGGCTCTACCAAATTCATCCAAGACCTTAACCTTTTTCATGGCACTCTGAGAGTTCATAGAAGAGGCGAGGTACTTGTTGAGAATTTCAGAGACTTCCTTAGGCATCAACTCAGGATCTATGCTTCTGAGACGCTGTAACGTCTCGGTCAAGATCTTGTAGTGACTGCTTCTTACACGGTGGCCACTGTCACACCGTTCCTTATACTCCTCAAAAGAGAGAAATCTAAATCTTTGAATGGTAGCTTTGTCTACAGCCTGAGTGGGCAATCTCTTGTACTTGCGAAGAATATCTCTCAACTGCTTCATGTTCTCTTCATGGACAGGGTTTCCTCCATAGAAGCCCATATGAGTAGGAACGATTCTCAAACGCTCCATTTCCCAGTTTGGAATACGGGCTTCATCGAGACGAGTGACGAAGGATGAGTTGTAACGGGGTTTGAATTGGGGAACCAATGGACGTCCATTTTCGGCCAAGGACGGTGAAAAATCCAGGGTTTCCGGCACACTAGCCTGGGAAACCCTTAGAGATTGGCTGAAAAGCCTATAGAATGGGCGACTAAGGCCTCCAACTCGAGAAAGGCTCATTATGGAGTATGAGTTTTAGTTCGTAGGCGAATTTTTCAGATACCAACTGTTGAAGATGTACGGGTGCACGGGTGTACATTGGGGAAGGGAATGGGAAACACGCAAAAAAATTTGGCAAAGAGGTTAAAATTTTTATAGAAAATGTTAATTTGGAGGCATTTTTTTAAGGTCTTTTTGGTTCTCTGGGTTGTGATGCCGAAGCATTCTCTGTGTTCTGAAAAGGATAGTCAGAAAAGATTTAGGCAGTATCCCAAATAGGAAATCGTGTATAGTGTGGAACATGAAATTTTGAAATTTTAAGAATTTGGTTTGTTGGAAGAAATTTGCTTTTGAAACTGGGTGAGGAAACGGGAGAAGGAAGAAGGAAGAAACGGGAGAAGGAAGACAGGAACAAAAGTTTAAGTACGTTGTATAATCTGCATTTATCGTAAATAATTGTAAATAATTGTTACTTACAAAGAGGGATTTAATAATTTAAAGTTAGTTGATGATAAATGAAACTACTTAAAGTTATAAGTGATAGGCAAACGGTGGTAGGCAGTAGACTAATTAGGAAAGAGTAACCGATGAAATTTCATAATTAGGAATCTAGAGCAATTAGAAATGACCAATTTGAGACCCTGCGCTTATCAAGGTGTGATGAACTTGAGGATTCTCTTGCATGGACTGACAAGAGATGCATTGACGATGCCGAACACACTGTATTGAATATACAAAGGAGGTGGGGGAAGGGGCGTCCCACAGTCTTTCTGAACAGTCACACAATATCTTTAATGGTGATCTACCAGCAGTTTACCAAGAGTTCATTAGGTTATTAAAAGTTGTGAAGTAGATAGAGGGTAGAGGTCAATGAATTTACAAGAAGTTGGTTCCATTTTCTTGAGATTTTATTAGTTACAGGTATGGTACACATGCTTCATCATCGGAGCAAAGAATTGATGTTGCTACTACGGTTCGCAGTTCGGAAATCAGAGAACACAGGCGCACTGGGAGGTGAAGCGGAAGCTGGCGATGAAGGGTTGTTCAACAAAGAAGCAATGTTGGCTCGCACAGGTTGATGAGGTGTGCTGACCAGCTTGGCGTCCTTAACTGGAGATTCAACGTTCAATAAGTTCATGATTGAGGACTTGGCATGGCTTTTCAGAGAATCATCGGCCGGAATTACAACAGCATCTTGGTTATGTTTCCCGAGAGCATCAACTGGCCCTGAGACATGTTCGTTCACTTCTGATGTAGATCGTAACACGAAACGAGACGACGGTGATGAATTAGTCGCTTCAGAGTGAGGTGAATTTGGCGCCTCCAAAATCGTGCTGGGTGTTTCTTCGCTTCCTGCTATGTTGGAAACTGAGATGCGCTTCCCAGACTTGTCCTCTGATGCATCATAAACATGAATCTCTCTGTTCTGCGTTACAGCATTAGTGGATCTTTGTGGCTTCACAATTAGCGTTGTATCAAACTTGGAAAACCTATGTTCACCCGTGATATAAGGTTTCCTCGCAAGACGCTGATCAGCCGCACGAATAACTTCATCCCATCCGTAATCTGCGCCCTTTCGCTGAAATTGATTCCTAACCATGGTTGCGCTTTTTGTTGCAAGTTTCTCGGCAATCTTAGACCATTGTGAACCATATTGGTTCAAAAGATGCGGGAAATCATTGATTTCTGTAATACTCCAGTAGCTGGAAATATTCTTTCGCTTTTCGTCATTGGAAAGACTATCCTTTAATTCATCGTCTTCATCGTGTTCCTCGTCTTCCATCTCGCCCATTGTCTGATCATTATAAACTGCGATACCCTCTGTCTGCAATGAAGGAGGGCCAGCCAAATCATTATTCGACGATATTTGACTTTCAACCTTTAAAAGCTTGTTTGCATGGTCTTCTGATTCCGGTGTTTCGGTACCAGAGATAGCTTCATCAGCAGATCTTTTAGCACCTCGGGTGGTTACCATCAGATCAGAAAATTTCTGAGCAAATTCAGCTTCCGGAGGAAGTGGCGGAGAAACAGGTTCGAGGCTTTTACGAACCAGAACTACGTCTGCCTCGGCAGGTGACTCCTCTTTAGACTTCGTAGGGTCATCAATTTGGGAGCTTGCAGCCACGAACGACTTCTTTTTCCGACGTCTAATAGTCTTCTTCGACTTTTTCTTATACTGAGACACCAAAAGCTTGTAGTTGACTGCTTTTTTGGTCATATAATAATGTAACACACACTCTTGAGACAGACGAAGGCCACCCATGGCTTGCGAAACCTGGCCAAATTTCTTTGGAAATTGACAAAAAGCATCGCAAAATAAGTCATGTTCTTTTTCAGTAAATGTATCAACAAAATCGGTGTTAACACGGCTGGCCCATTTCTCCTTGTCGAAGACAAAATTGTTCGAATTCATAAACTTGAAATGATTGCGCTTCACAGGGTCAGCAATAAAGTCTGGAATTGTAGCAGCAACCCTCTTAGCTTTTGCTATAGGGCTTTCGTTTTCTTCATTTTCAAGAGTCTTCAAAATTTCTTGAAACTCAGCTTCAGTGGTTACTAAATCACCATGACGACGATTACGCCGTCCAACAGCCGGAGGTGCCTCCGCAGCCAGGGATTGAGGAGAGGGGATTTCTTCTTTTTGTCTAGTATCAATAGCCATAAGCTCTCTGGTGGAATCGTCGTTTTCAGGATGAATAACACGAAGTTGCTCCTCCATGAAAGCCAAACGTTTCTCATGAGCTTTTCTTAAACATTCATATTCCATCCACAATCTGTATTGATTTTTCCTGATTGATAGTTTGGAATCGTGGATGATGTTATAGAGTGTGTCATGCTTAGCCACAAAAGTTCTCAAATTGAAGAGGTAAAACCGATGTTGCCGAATATCAGTAACGACATTTTGATTCACGGACTCGCCACTTTTTTCCTGTCCATCAAATTGAGCTTGAATTTTTTCAAACTCTGACTCAAACTTAGTTTGCGGGAAATTGCATCCTTCAGGGTACATAATTGCAGCAGAGGAGGATTCAACAGAATTATTAGACAGTTTATCATCAAAAAAAGAAACATCAGCATCTTGTTTCAGAGAAGGAATGACGCTTTCTTCAATTTCACTTGGCTGCATGTTTGTTTCTTCATCTTTATGGTTTTTTTCTTCATCAGTTAATTTTCCAGTTGCACGTTCTATTTCGTTAGGACTTAACTGCTCTTCTCTCAGATTACTTAAAGTGGAATCTGCTCCCAATGAAACAATCTTATCTTGAACGGAATCCTCTTTATGTTCAAAATGAGTGGGTTCCGTAGATCCTGAAATGTCAGGGGTAACAAAGGTCGCCGTAACCGACTGATTTGATACAGGATTTGTTTGTACCTCAAGTTTTACAAACGGAGCTTGAGTGCCATTTTCAGTCATATTTGAATCCTTAACTGTAGCCGTTTGTGTGAGGAACACGTCATTAGCAACGCTTTGGGCCCGCTGTTCTGTGGCGGGGAGCCCTTCTTTAGTAGAAGGAGGTTTATTATCAAAAGACATGGCTTCATTTCCTTCATTCGACTGACTTTGAGAGACGTCACCGAAAGTGTTGTTGTCGATGACATCCTTCGAAGGAATTAAAACGTTCGATTCGGGCATATCACTGGATACTTTAACAGCTGGAGTTGGCGTTTCGACTTCAGCTGGGAGAGATTCTTCTTGTTTTAAGTGTATTTCTTCTTCACTTGGTGTTTGATGTTGCTTTTCATCAAAGGTTCGAGGAACTCCTGAATAGTTGTCATTGGGGCTAGCTTGCAGTATCCTTTCTCTATCCACCTCATTCAGAGCCTGCTCTATGGGGTGCGACGAATAGTGACCATGAGAATTGTCTTCAGGATCCAAGTCTCCGGACTGACGAAAATATTCTCCGTAGCTATTTGGGTGGTTTTCGGTACTTCTGTTGTGATAAGCTCCGAAACTCTTTCCAGGACGTTTTATTGAAATGGTTTTAAAACCAGTAGAGGCAAGGTGCGAAGGTCTGTCGCGAACTGAGTGAGAGGTTCGATTAGAGTAGTCCGAAATTGACCGATCGCGACGATTATGCCTAGATGAGTAGTACCGATTTGAATACAGATCATCATAGTCGTCAGTACGATCTTGTTTCAGTTCGTGAGTAATCAAAGGGGTATCCTTACTACTACTGGAGCTACCACGCAGATGAACGGGTATGCTGTTTGGGTTAAAACGGGAAGTACTTGTTTGACGAGGCTTTTCTGATCTCCATTGATCTCTGGTACTGGCAGTGTCGCGGGCAGTGTCACGGGAAGAATAATTATTGGAGAAGTAGTCATGGTCGGGACGTTTGGATGCATTATAAGAACCGTAAGCATTACCTCTTTCAGAATAAGAGTCGTTGTTAAACGTGGTGGAGTACGATTTGCCGTAGTTTCCGTAACGAAAATCTTTGGTATAACTGTTGGACCGAGGATTTCTGGGATTAATTTGTGCAGAGGAGGTGTTATTTGAATACATTGGAGCATCATGATTTTCCCTATGGTCACGATAATCCCTATGGTCACGATTTTCGCGGTGATCGCGGATTGTATCGCGATGTAGGTCACGAGAGTCTCTAGAGTTTCTAGGTTCTCTTGAATCTCGAGGGTCTCTAGTATCTCGAGGGTCTCTAGTATCTCGGAGGTCTCTAGTATCTCGGAGGTCTCTAGTATCTCGAGGGTCTCTTGAATCACGAATTTCTCTTGAATCCCAAGAGTCCCGGGAGTCTCTTGTAGTTTCTCGGTTATCTCGGGTAGCATCCCATGAGGATTTACGAACAGAGTCACGACCAGAATCACGAATAGAGTCACGAGAATAGTCATAATCATTTCGCGAAGAGTCTCGATACCGTTGTCTAGGAGCAGAATCACTAAACAGCCTGTGTTCCATAGTTACACTGGACCTTGTCTGATTGGGCTGTTGCAGTTCCAGCGCATTTGACTTGAAATCTCGACGCGTGGATGAGGGGAAGTAAGATCGTTTTCGCCTAGGATGATCACTATCGCCCCCGAAGTGATAGTTGTTCGGATTCCCGCGAGGGCCGCCGGATCCTGATGACATTTAAATGGATATCCCGGTTATAGCTAGGAATAATCTATGGTGGTTACGTGAAGGGCGCGGGGGTTGAAGAATATACCGTTGGACTGCCAGAGTTACGGTGGAGATTTTTCAGTAAGGGCGGGAAACAAAAACAAACACTCGGTTGGAGGTGTATTTTTGGGGAAGAAAGGTGACAGTTGGAGAAATTTTAGTTAGTAAAGCAAGAACCCGGTCACGTGATGCCGGCTGGCTTATTCTTGCAGTTGGGAAAAAGAGGATTTTCGAATGAACCGAATATTTTCATGATATTTTTGAGACTAGAGTTTTTCATGAAAACTATTTCGATGAATATTTGAGCCCGTTTCTTGTTTTGTTACGGTTAGACCTTCAAGACCTAGTTGTTACACCTGAGAAAGTGGACCTGAAAAGTGAAATAGAGTTTTTTTCTAATTTTTTTTTTTAATTTTTCATTTCTTTTTATTTCTTTCAATACTTTCATAAAATTTCTTATGATCATATTGCTTCATGATTCAGTTTTTCTACTTTGAAAGTTCAATGTTCAAAGTTCAAAGTACTCTGCTCCTCTCAAGCCTTTCTATAATTTATTAAAAATCTTCAGTCAAATAATCTAACCGGTAGATTAAAGGCTGGCATGCAAAATCCGTTTCAATACGGAATGATTGTCGGTGGTTTTGAGCACCTCTGCAAATGGAACATTTGGACGGATGATTTTCTTCCCAACATCTACGTTAGGAAATCCTTTCCGGGTCGAAAGAATGATGGCCGACATTGAGTCAAGACCACTGATGATTTCAAGAAACTCGCCCTTCTTCAATCTTCCTAGAAGGTTCTCACTGGCTGCAACACTCACCTTACTGTAAAATTCGTAAAGCTCATTGACAGTGACCGAAGTAGTCTTTGCTGCGGAATTTTTCTCATTATCAAAAAGACAACACAAAACTGCTTTTTGTAATAAATTTAACGCTGAGATCTTCTGTTGAGATGTATCACCAAACGACAGAGAACACACCCGAGCAACATGGGAAAGGAGAACCTTTGGAGCCGTTTCTAGGGTAAGATCAGCAAAATTGGCTTGTTTACGTGCTTGTTGCTCAACTAGTTCGATACTCTTGTAGCAAATATCAAACGCTTTACGAAGGTCTCCTGTAACAGAAGCACACTTCCTACAGCACATTTGAACTGCAGAAGGATGCATTAATGACACTGCAGCTCCTGGTTGGGAGTTCTCCTTTTCAAGATCCGTTAACGAAGCAAGCTTACAGGTGACCACCATTCTGATTTGTTCGCTTGTGTATGGAAGGAACTGTAATGTCTGAGGATTGAAGCCATTACTACGAAGACGTGGAAGAAACTTATCAGTGAGGTCCAAAGCGTTAGAGATTCCCACTACGATGAGTTTTGTTTTGAGAACAGAACTCTTCATTTGCGAGGCGCAGTGGAAGAGTTGAAAGAGGACTTGTTGGTCTTTGGTGATCAAGTAGTCCATTTCATCAAGAAACACAACGATCGAGTCGGCGTCACCTTTGGAAGCAAGAAGCGTGTAAAAGTCGTCGAATTGTTGTTTTTTGTTGCCATTCGAACCCTTAATGGCTGTATAAAGCTCGTGGAACACATTCTCGGGCTTGTTCACTGTCATACAGTTGAGTCTAATGACCTTAACAGAACGACCAGCAATATGATGAGTTCCATCAACCTTTTTATCGGAATTAGCCAATTTATCGGAATAAGCCAATTTGTCTCGACACAACCAATCAAGTGTTAAATTGGTCTGCGCCGTCTTACCCGTTCCTGGTGGACCAGAAATATACAAACTGTTACAAGAGTTGGTAGAAATGGACAGTTCCAAGAAAGAACGAAGCTGTTGAGCCTCAGTTTCTCTTCCAACCAAGTATTCAGATATTGTACTGGAAGAACCTCTTTGAAAAAGAGCTTTCGCTTTAGAATATATGGATTCACCAAAGAAATTAAGTGATTTTCCACGGCCCTCGATTTGGGTCAGAAGGTCAATTACAGACTTCTTTTCGGGCGACGTAGGAGGCGTTGCAAGTTGGTTTTGGACGGGAGCAAGCGCTGGTCTTTTTGCGACGACGGTTTCGAAGTCATTGTTTCTCTTTTTTGTGTTGATCATGTTTTTGAATTGGGGAGAAAAGTGATTGGAAACTAGAGTTGAGAGAATATAAGGTACAACAAGGGACAATAAGAGCAAAAGGGACAAGAGATATGCTGGGAGAGATGGTTGAGTTCAATAGATATCCACCTTTGTTTAAAGTATTTAAAGGGTCGGTTAATTGAAGATATATCTTATACGAAAAGAGAAGAAAAGGTGATGGAATGAAATTTAATAGGACGCGCCTAATAAGGAGATGTAATTGATCGCATTTTATGCATGTAATTAAGCCTGCAGATAAGTGTTACATGCATTAAGATTAGGTATGCTACGGAATTAGGTGATTTGGGCGTATTTTGTTATTAAAAAGGAGGAAAAGTATTAAAAACCAACAATGAACGTGTTAATCCACTTTAAATTTAAATCGATCAGAAAAAACTTGAACTTGAGTGTGTAAACTGCGGGGTGATAGCATGTACTGCATATAGTACAAGAGTGTATCTACGATCCTTAAGCATTTTCGTTTCACATCTAGTCTAGGGCCAACGGAACATCTTTCAGCAACACACTAGTTATCCCGTAGTCGATAATTGTATTTCCTTTACAGTGTTCTGATATTTACACAGACGTGCTCTGGTTTACTTTGGTGTACTGAATCCCCCGACTTCTTCTTTGCAACTTCAATACTACATCACTGAATTTATCCAAACATGCCAGATAAGTTAACTGAGCTCAAGTCTGCTCTTTACTTGGACGTGGCCAAAATGATTGAACACTATACGCAGCAACTTGGCGTGTCGGCGTCACCTTCGTTTGTTGCTTCTCTAATAGATTTAGTGTATTTCCAGATAGTTCTACTAGGGGAAGACTTAGAGATGTTTGCAAATCACGCAAAGCGGACCGTTGTAGATACCTCGGATGTGTATTTGGCCACGCGTCGAAACGATGTCCTTACTGCTGCTTTGAGGGGAGTTCATGAGAGTCTAGGAGAACTAACGATGATGAAAGATAGTGATAGTTAGAATTTTGAATAGAGAAGATTAGTAAAGAAGGTGAAGGAGGAAAGAGAAACAAGGAAAGAAGAAATCTGCACCGAAATTTTTGATGAAATAGATCAAATTTTGTCCTTTCATTTTCTGCTCCATTGTGGAATGGAGTATCTTTCTCATAACGAATTCAAACCCACCAATAATGACCATTTTATTTGGTAATTTGAAATCATTCCTATTATGTGTCTTCAACTGCTTTGGCTATACCAAAAGTCACTAGATTTTGCTAAGAGTATGTGCTATCTCTCTTCAAATGGGAGCACTAGTCACTAGTATCCCGTATGATCATACTGAGTAAATTCTCAGGGTAACACCGAATTATATTGCTGCTGTGTGATTTTTTCATTTTTTCATTTCGATTGATTTTCATTTGAGTACTATTGGAAGTCACAATCATAAAGTCAGCACTTTCATTAGTGAACCATTCACTAGTGAATTCCAAAGAAACGAATCTGGGAGATTACTCTTTTAATTGAAGATCAAGTTCAATCCTCTGAGTTTGGCGAAAGTTTCTTCTCGTACCCAACAACTTAGCTACCAATCTTGGATCCTCTTTTTAAGTCTGGTAGTTCTTTCAAGTATGGAAGTTCTTTCAAGTATGGAAGTTCTCTGCAAATATCCTTGCGGTTCCAAAATTGGTTAAGATATTTCATTGATCGTAATTTTGGAGACGATATCTACTTTTGCAAGATTGAAGTCGAGCTGTTTTGATATTCCATTGCCTTCAATGCTTTTAACCAATAGCATGCATCCACGAAAAGAAAGAACAAAGAAAACTTCACGTTTTTGGAGCTTGTTTTTCATGCTTATTGATCATGTTAATGTGGACTGTATTTTCAAACGGTTTCTCCATGTCTTGTGGTTTCTTTACGAATATTCAATATCTTATTGGACCGATTGGAATACAGATAAAACTTCCAAATGGATGATATGAGAACCATTGTTGTATTTACATCTAAAATCACGTTGAATGTTTATTGTTATTCAAATTGACCCCTGAACTACTTCCACTCTGGCTCCCCCTCTGGCTCCCACTCTGGCTCCCACTCTGGCTCCCACCTCAATCCAAGATGCAACCTGCCGAAAAATAATTCAAAACATTAAGCAATTCAAAACAATGAAATCAAAACAGTTCAAAATTTCAAAACACATCTTTAACTTTCCCCTCTCTCCACGAGTCAAACTCTCCGCCCGCTGCTCCCTATCCGCAATTCGGCCTTACTCCACCCTTATCAACTTCTCTCCTACGTCCAAACTGAACGTAAAATGTCCAGAACTAGAAAATCTTTCTCCTATGTCTTAGGCGATTCTTGCGGGCAAGAAAACCATATCCTTCCGGTCAATGCAATGCAATATGCTTCAAGCAGAGGCCAATTGTACACTGGTGGACGAGACGGTGTAATTAAAGTGTGGGACTGCTGCAATTCCTTGAAAACTTCGTCAGCAATCGGCTCGGCTGATGTAAAAAGAGCAAATTGTCTTGCTGACATGCTGTATCCGGATCCTAACGACTCGGGTGTGGCCGAATCCGGCTCTATGGACGGACCAACGGATATAGATGAAAAGATGCTTAAACTCGAAACAGCCATATCTTCAGCTCCACTATCTTATAACGGGGCACGTCATCAATACGACACCGCCAAAAGCCGATCTTATAATGTCCATTTTGACTGGATTAATGACCTTAAATTGGTCAACAACGATCGTTACATTGTATCGGCTAGCTCCGATTTATCCCTTAAACTTGTAGATTTGGACGCCACAGAAAACAATGTCCAACGGTTTCTGAACGTCCATACTGACTACATCCAAAAACTATCGTCGGTTCCGTCTCAAAACAATGTGGTCAGTGGTGGTCTTGACGGAATGGTAGTTGTTTGGGACTTGGAAACTCTTAAACCGGTTTCCCAATTCTATAACCATAATCACTCGGGAATTACTGATTTCACCTCCATTTATTCTTTGTCCAATGATAATCGGAACTTGATTTCCGTCGGTGGTCCTGACAGCCTTATTAACATATACGATCAAAGAATCGCTCTGAATGGTGGTGCTAATCTTGTTTGGAAGTTGGTCGGTCATCAGGATACCGTTCGTTGTCTTCTCATGAACTCTTACTACATTCTTAGTGGTTCTTCCGATACTAGTGTGAAATTGTGGGATCTCAGAAATTTCAGTATTTACAAAAGCTTCGAGTTCCACGATGACGCCGTGTGGAATCTATGCACAGATACCTCCTCTGATCCAGGTATGAGTACATCTACCATGTCCGACTTGAAGGTATTTTATTCGGCTGACAAGGCCGGTAACATCGTAAAGACAGATCTTAACTACTTATCCACACATTTCCATTACGATGAACCTGATCCGTACGGACGTGGTGCTTTTTCCTCTTCGGACTTGGCCGAAATCGATGAAAAACTTGGTGTTTCAACCTTGGTTGCCAAAGTCGACCATCCCGTGGTCGCCTTGTGCGCAGAAAATGAGTCTTCGCTTCTTGTATCCACATACAGCTCCTTAGATCGGTTTCACATTCCAAACACTCGTCAGCTTTCGAAGTACCAATATCTCAGAACGTGTGTTGATTACGTTGAAGCGGGTTGTGCTCAAATGGACGATGATACAGGTAGTTTGGACATTGCTGCAACCGATCATTCAGAGCTCAACTCTGACTTCTATGACCTTGTCTCTCACCTTTCCATTGACCTGAAAAACGCAGAGCTCCAGTCTGCTCTAACGAACAACATTGCTAAGAATCCCAATGTTGTTGGTACCGAAGGTGAGAATGTTGAAACTGAAATTGAACACTTTTCAATGTTTCTTGATACTAATGGTGGACCCTCCATCGAATATGTCAATGTTTTCAAAGACCAGGACAATGACAATATGGGTGAATATGCATTTGATGCCTTTGTTGATAAAACTCCGGTAGAAATTCTCCTTTACCCTGTTCCACCTTCAAGCATCTTGTCCATTCCTTTTAATAAGCAGCCGTTTCAGTCCTTTCCAATCACTGCTCGGGCGGTTATATCCAAGCGATTATTGAACAACAAGAGGCAACTCTTTGCTTTATATTGCAATGGAGACATTGTTTTGTGGGATATTGTCATTGGAAAGGAATTCAAGAGATTTGAATCTGGTGACCCCGATCACTTGTCTCCAGAAGATTTAAGACTCTATCAAAAGAAGTTAGATGATCTCTTTGAGGAGTATCAAACCAAAGATACGTTAAACAATTGGTGTGAAGTTGACATCAGAGCGGGAAAGCTACTCATTTCACTTGGAGAATCTGGCTTCAACAACGTGGAAGTGTATTATGATGATCTTTTGAAAGATTACCCTTTCCTTGATATTAATAACACTTCCGCTTCAAAGGCCAAGAAACTACGTGCTTCAGTGGATGATAGATTTTGGATATCGAGGATTCTTCTTAACTCTGTTTTTAACAACTACGCTCTTTTTGAAGTTGAAGCTGACAAAAGATTGCGAGAAACACTCAAGGCAATTGGCAAAAACTTCGACCAGACCTCAAGCTTTGGTACCAACGATGGTTTGCCCAGGAGAAAGAAACTTTTTGGGAAAATGGGTTCTAAGCCCTCCGCCAGTCTCAAGGTGCCATCACAGATGAACACTTCTGCTTCCCTTAACAGCGATGTCAGTGACATTGCTTTGGATATAAATCAGCTTGATGAAATCAGTTCCTCTGTGCCGAGCACCATTTCGGCAGACTCGGTTCTCAAAATGCTCCTTTTTAACAAGCACTACTATCGGGAATTCTACAACACCCAAGGGACGAAAAAGACTGTTCATTCATTGCTCAAGCTATACAGTCACGACCTTTTCAACGAGGATGAAGACTTGGAATACCGTCCGCTTATTGACCCAAAGCACTTCCCTCCAAACTTAACGTTTTTCATTTTCGAGCTATCGCCGGATCTTGGTAACTTTTCCGAGCTCTGTCGTTTCACGATGGAAGAGATTTCTTCTTTTGATCCGAACAGCATTTTAGCAAAAGCGTCGCTCATTAACGAGTTGAGAATGTCACTTCCAAAATGGATTGGAAAAACTATCTTACAAAACAAGTATCCTGGCAAGGAGCTGCCAAAAGTTGCATTCCAGCTCTTTGAAGTGGATTACAACACTTTACCATTGTCAAAGACAATTGGGGGGAAGTCTCAGAAGAAAATCAAAAAGTTGCCAATGCTTGAAAGTGCCATCAAGCTCACCTCGCACAGTATGTTACGTGTCAACAAAATTTTAATGTTTGTTGTTGAGAAATTTGGTTCCAAAACACCTGAGATGAAGAGCAAGAAACATGCTGTTGACTGGTTGGTACTTGAGTGTCGTGGTGTTGAGTTAGAACCTACTATGACGCTACAAACCATCAAAACTAAAGTCTGGAAATCGAGTGCTGATATTGAATTATATTTCCGCCGTCGTTTCGACGAGTGAAAGTATCTGAACAATTCTATCGATTCGAACACGAATCGAACCGACAGATGAGACTATCCAAAACGAGAAATAAGTGACCAAGACCGTTTTTTTGCAATTCTTTGGTCTTTGTTTTTTTCTATATTTTTGTCATTTCTTCAGTCATACCGCAGTGAAAATGACCATTACTTGAGACAAACAATGCTACAAGATTCCCAAAAGAACGAAAACAAAAGCTTCCATAAGAGGAAAAGCTTTCAAAAACAAAAAAAAGAAGTAGAGAAGTTCTTTTGGAATTTTTTAATTCTTTTGCTTACTTCCTTTTCGGGGTTGTCCATCTTCTCCAAGACTCTCATTGAGGGGCGTGCCAATCACGAAAATTTTACATCCCAGGTCTTCTCCCCCAAACTCCTCCCAAATAACGAATCACACCAAAGCGATGGAAGACGTTGAAAGAGCAACCACCCGTTTATGGAGAACGTTTAAGACCGTCAAGGAGATGGTCAGAGACAAGGGCTACTCCATCACCGATGAGGAGATTAGCATGTCTTTGGATGAGTTCAAAGCTAAGATCTGTCCCATGGGTGAAGCTCAGCGGAAATTGATGTGTTTCCAAGCACAACCTACTCCAGAAGCTGCAGAGAAATTTCCCGAAATGGGTTCTTTGTGGGTTGAGTTTTGTGACGAGGCTTCCGTTGGTATCAAGACCATGAGAAACTTCTGTATCCATATTAGTGAAAAGAACTTCAGCACAGGTATTTTCATTTACCAGACATCAATCACACCTAGTGCCAACAAGTTGATTCCGACTGTTTCACCAGCCACCATTGAGGTATTCCAAGAGAGCGATTTAATCGTCAACATTACTCATCACGAGTTGGTTCCTAAGCACATTAGATTGTCTAAGGCAGAGAAGAAAGAGTTGTTGGATAGATACAGATTGAAGGAGTCTCAATTGCCTCGTATTCAAAGAGAAGACCCTGTAGCCCGGTACTTGGGTTTGAAGAGAGGAGACGTTGTTAAGATCATTAGAAGATCCGAGACCTCTGGTCGTTACGCATCCTACAGAATTTGTTTGTAGAAAAGTTTGTATAATAGCATCAAAATGGAGATAATAATAAGGAAAGTTTGCAATTTTTATAGATGTAACTGAAGAAGGATTTGACACTGTGACGAACGTGATGAATGTGATGAACGTTTCTGTTCCGACGACTTTAAGCTATAAACTATAAGATTGGCTTTGTGCTTTGTGTTTTGTGCTTTGTTCTTTGTTCTTTGTACCTTGTGCCTTGTGGTTTGTGCTTTGAGGTTTGTGCTTTGAGGTTTGTGCTTTGAGGTTTGTGCCTTGTGCTTTGTGCTTTGTGCTTTGTGCTTTGTGCTTTGTGCTTTGAGGTTTGTGGTTTGTGTTTTAGGTTGTTTGATTGTTTCTTTGACCGAAAATTAACAAATACATCTTCCTATCTTGGTATTGGCTTTAGATTGACCTAATCATTAAAAGCGATAGGGGACTTGTTGGGGAGTTCTGGCCAATACAGACATCAGTACCTCTTTTTATCAGCTTTCCAAATCATTATTTGGCTTCAATCGAGCAGCTAATACGCTATCGGTTTGGCCCTTCCACCATTCTACATCGTGAAGTTGTATTTGAGACATTGGAGATACCTGGACACCATTCTCACCCAAGAAAACGGGTCCAATGGTAACTATAACAGAATCCACGGTATCAGGTAGAAGTAATAACGAATTGATGACCTTTGCGCCACCTTCTATCATGACCGATTTGATTCCTCGGGCAAATAAGGTTTGTAGAATTGAATCCCAATTGGATTCGGCAGACAGTTCGAACAGTAGCAGCTGGTAAGAGCCACCCTGAGAATTTAGAAGTTCGACGTTTTCCTTAGACGGAGAAACATCATCATTTATGAAGATGTACGGCGCAAGACCAACATGATCTCGACAGAGTTTATGGAGAGTGGACTGGCAATAGTTCCATTTCCCATGAGGGTCAATGACAACAGGACGGATTTTCGAGAAGTTCCCGTACCGACAGGTCAATTTCGGGTCATCGGCCAAAACAGTACCAACTCCTACGAGAATGGCATCGTGATAGGCACGTAGATAGTGAGTCATTGTCTTTGTCTCTGGATGGGAGATCTTTGTTTGACAGCCAGGAGCAGCAGAGATCCTTGAATCAAGCGACTGGGCCCATGTTAATGTAACGAATGGGCTAGCCACTTTTTCTTGAGGGAGAAACGGGGCAAGAAAGGGAATTAAAGATGAGGGGAGTGGTAGGAGGGACATTTTGATGCTGTCGAGTGGAAACCAGAACCAAAAGAGGGAAAAGTGGGGGGTTTACGAGAAATTGGGTGTAATTGAGTGTAATTGGGTGTGATTCCAAGGGTTAGACGACTAGCTACAGGCTTTTTCTGGATATTTTTGCCTCTTTTGGGTAAGTTTAGTTGGAACACAGAAGTGTTGTAGTAGGTAAATCTAGATAGAGGTAATAGATAGTAATCAAGTATACAAGTATAGATTATTTGGAAGGAAACAATAGAATTTGTTTAAGAAAAGAAGCATTTATCCGATTTTTTATTTCTCTTTTTTTAATATTTTCTCTCTTGCCTTTCTCTTTCCGTTCTTGCCTTTCTCTTTCCGTTCTTTCCTTTCTCTTTCCGTTCTTTTGTTTCTCTTTCCTTTACTACCACTTCACAAGAACAAATTATGACAAAAAGGACAATGTTGTACAAAAAACGTAAATCGAACAGATTTTCAAAAGATTTCCGAATTAGGAAAATATACCCGGTCCCCTCCCAGGCCTAAGAAGTCTACAACCTTCCCAATTTTCACCGAGCCCAACTATATGAACACATCTGGTCAACCTATAGAAGCTAGCTTGATGTAAGATTTGGAAACTTTCAAAATCAGTTTTTTTATCGGGTTTCCACTAATTACCGAATTCACCTTATTTGCAAATAAACAGCGGTTACTGTAGGTTCAAGTCACAATTGTGTTTCTTTAGAGCATATAGCTAAGGGAGACCAATTTGCAGCTTTCCTCGAGTATTTTCGCCCACAATTCTTCAATTTCTTGTTTACAACTTTTTTTTTCTTCTTTTTTTTCTTTTTTTTCTTTTTTTCTTCTTCCGTCTTTCCCTTCTTTTCTTCTCTTCCTTCCTTCTCTTCATCCCCTCCTATTCACCAGCAACTCAAACGAATCACATGCATATTAAACAAAGAAAAAAACAAAAAGTAAACAATAACAATGGTCCTGCATTTCGCAACATTTTATTTACCTTAATCTCCTTTAATTTTCGCACGCTTTTCCCGCGCTTCTCCGAATTTTTCACCCTATCCGCGTCATTAATATTCATCACCTCGGCTTCTCCCTCCTCCATCAGCCTCCAACAACACTCCAACCATCCTCCTAGTCGTTCCTTTTCGTTGTCGCTTGACCTTCAAAAATCCATCCATCCAAGAATGTCTGGCATTTCGTTTTCTTCGGAAACTCCATTTTTAATCCCTTTGTGGCCTCTCTTCGATTGGGCCGTAACCCGTGTTTCTAATGGGAGGTTCATCCCATCGCAGTTCGCTTTCGTTCCCCATGTAACCTTCTTCTCTACACTTCCCGTGGTGGCTATTGCCATTTCTGTTTACTATACCGTCATTTTCGGCGGTGATTATATCTTCAAGAAATTCCGCATCAAGCCTTTTGTGTTGAACGGCTTGTTCCAGATCCATAACCTCTTCCTCACCACCTTGTCTCTCACTTTGTTGGTGTTGATGGCTGAGCAACTTATTCCTATGATCTGGAAACATGGTCTTTTCTACGCTATCTGTAATCAAGACGCTTGGACTCAAGAATTGGTTACTTTGTACTACTTGAACTACTTGACCAAGTTCTGTGAGTTCATCGACACCGTGTTTTTGGTCGTCAAGCAAAAGAAATTGACCTTCTTGCACACTTATCACCATGGTGCTACTGCCTTGTTGTGTTACACCCAATTAATCGGCTTGACACCAATCTCTTGGGTTCCCATCACCTTGAATTTGGGTGTGCACGTGGTGATGTACTGGTACTACTTCTTAGCTGCTAGAGGTATTAGAGTTTGGTGGAAGGAATGGGTGACTCGTTTCCAAATCATTCAATTCATCTTGGACTTGGGTTTCGTCTACTTTGCTACTTACCAAAAGATCATCTACTCTCACTTCCCTGAATTGTTGGATGTCTTGCCAACTTGTGGTGACTGTGCCGGCACTATGGTTGCAGCTTACTCTGGTTGCGCTATTTTGTCTTCTTATCTTGTTTTGTTCATTGCCTTCTACATCGAAGTTTACAGAAGAACTTCCACCAAGAAAGCTAAGATCGTTAAGGCTGTCAAGGGTGGTGTTGCAGCTCAAGTTAACGAGTATGTCAATGTATCGGGCAAGGAAGCTACTCCTACCCCAGAGGGACTTCGTAAGAGAAACTAGAATGTTTCCATTATAAAGACATTGTATTCTTGACACCAGCAGGAGGAGGAGGGGGGAAGGGAAGGACGCCAGGTAATTTGCTCGCTCCTTTTCTTCTTTTGACTTGTCACTAATACATTAGACCCGAAGGTCTACGGAAAGAAAAACACAATTCATAATTCTGTATTCTGTGCTCTTGTTTCTCGTGGAATTTCATTATGCATGACGTCGTTGATATAGTTCCCTCTCATTATTCACTTTCAATACATGCTAATAAAAGCTATAAAGCTTTGACCACGTCGTAATAGTAAGGAATACTTTGAGCAGCGCCCCTTTTTTGAATGGCTAAGCTACTAGCAACAGTTGCAAACCTTATGGCTTCTTCCAAAGTGGAATCTCCTGTGCTGAGTTGCAGAACAATTCCACCGAAAAAGGTGTCACCGGCTCCCGTAGTATCTAAGACATGATCGACGATTGCCGCAGGTTCGTACAGGGCCAAGCGTTTTTCTTTGCTGGCGTAAACACACCCTGTTGAGCCTAGTGTGATGATCACTATGCTAGTATTCGATTGACAGATAAATTCACGTAAGGTAGAAGCTAAACTCAAGAAGAATTCTCTGGAGGGCAGGTTATTTTCCAAATTCACTTTACTGAGGACTTTCTCTGCAATATTCATGGCTTCACCTTCGTTCACAATTAATAGATCAATGTTCTTTAGTGTATCCTTTGAAATGAGGTCGGCCTTGAAAGGAGACGGGTTGTATGCGATATTTATATGAGATCTGTTTGTTTTAAGCCAATTGATGGACTCAATTGTATGAGGATACTCGTTTTGCAAAACCACAAAGTCGTGTTTTGGTGGGACTTTATCTTGAGTGAAAATACGGCTATAGTCCTCGTCAGAAGGCTTCAAGAGACCATTTGCACCGGCAACGATCAAAATTCGATTTTCTCCTGATTTCTCTACAAGAATAGTTGCCACGCCAGATGATTGCCCTTCCAAAGTCGAGACATATGCTGAATCTACCGAAGCATCTACTAAAGCCAGTTTGAGTTCTTCACCAAAGGAATCAGCACCTACATTGCCCACCATACGAACAATTGAATCGTTTGATTTCCTAAGACGAGCACATGCAAGGGCTTCATTAAGACCCTTACCTCCCAAGTGTTTTTCGAATGTATTTGCTTGGATCGTCTCGCCTGCAAGAGGAACAGTATTTGTGTAAGTGACCAAGTCGTAGTTGAGGGAACCAATGATCGTTATCATGATGTTTTGATGAGTTTTGGTTATGTTTTGGTTATGTTATGTTTTGGTTTGTTTTTGTTTTGTTTTTGTTTTGTTTTGTTTTGTTTTGTTTTGTTTTTGTTTATGTTTTGGTTAGGTTTTGGTTTGTTTTTGTTCTGTTTGTTTGTTTGTTTGTTGTTGTTGTTGTTGATAGAAGTAGGATCTGGCAAAAGTGAAATTTACCCCACAATAGAAGATACAGTTTCAGAAACAAACGAAATTGAAAGATGAGTTATATTCTTTTCTGTTCTCATAATTTGATGTTTATATCACGTGCCTTGAATTTTCACGGGTTTTCGGTATTTTCTTCATTCTGTTATCTCTACATTTCACCAGTTGACTCGAAAGATGAGTGAAATAGGAAACATCCAAAAACACAAATAAAGGTAAAACAGAAACAAAACAAAAAGAAAACAGAAACAAAAAGCTCAATAGAAAGTTAACAATATATATATTGAATCTTCGCTCAATCGTTTCTTTATCACTTTATCACATTTCATCGACCCATTCCTTTACAGCCCATCAAGCCTTGGCCAATACAACAACTCCAAACCTGACCTAGATCGTTCTCTTGACCACTTACTCTTTTGGGAAATATTCCGAATACAATCCTGCTTGGTGTACCACTTCAACTGTTGCTGCAATTCATTCAAGTAGCACCTTCAATTACACACCCACCACTGACTTGTTGGTGCTTGGACCACCTCTACGACTAGTATAACAAACTGCACTTCACCATGGCTAATGATTATAGAAGTCTCGAGATCCTCGAAGAACAAAATGTCTCCATCCCTGTTCTTCTACCTTATGAAAACGTTTACGTGATTCAAGTGGGTTCTAGACCCTTTAAGCTCTCTGGTGCTTCACTTCTGTCCGACGCTCCATCATACTTCTCCAAATTCTTTTTGCAAGAGGCAAATAGTAAGAAACCACTTTTTGTAGATCGAAGTCCCGTGGTCTTTGAGAAAATTTACCTCCATTTACAAGGATACCATGTTTCTGTCACTAATGACTTGGACTTTACTCACTTATGGGTAGATGCATTCTATTTTGGACTAAAAAAGCTACAACGTCTTCTTAAAAATGAACCGTTGTTTGCCACGGTCGGTGATCGTTTGTTTAAAATCCCAAGACACTTGTTCCGGGCAGAAAACTGCCCAAACTTCTTCCTGTTGAACTCAGATAACCTCATGACAGAAACACTCCCTCCAGGTGTAACTGGAACTATGATTCGTCCTCCACCGCAGCGGCCTCATTTGACTGTGAATCGGTCGCCTCAATTGTTTGCCGATTTGTTGGAGATCTTGTGGGGCAACTGGGGCGTTATTAAGGACTCGAATCATAGACGTTTGTTGGTCAAGGAATGCAAGTACTACCGATTCCTTGAACTCGAACAGCGTATCCTTCCCCATACCATCGTATACAATCCATTCACCCAGATGGACGAAATCATCATGAAGTTGGAAGATTTATCTCGTGGAGGCGTTCAAAACGACTCCATTGATTACCTGCAAGAGTTTGCAAGTACATACACCCGTCCGTACATTTCGGGAGAACCAAGAAGAACACTTATTGTCCAGATCGATGCCCATTCTAATTCGGAATTGCGACTCGTTATCAGCAGAAAGAATGAAATTGCGCTGTTGGTGGTTTCAAACAAAATCGCTTCCAACTTGGCTACCGTGTTTCCAGATATAGGCGTTGACTATGCGGAAGACATGAAATCGGGGAAGCTTACCATTTTGTGTGGTCTTCTGAACTCCACAATCACCATCAACAAAATGCAATTGAGAAGCGATTGGTATATGGAATTCTTGACTAGAAAAGGCGTTGAGCCACAACACAAAATGCAGAAACTTAACCCTGAGGGTGACTACGTGGAATTCAAAATTCAGAAGTCCATGTGGAGAGTTTTCCAAAGGAAGCACAGGATACGACTTCATGCGGTGTCTATCGAGGCACTTTCTGATTCTTTCCATTTCCACCAGACACTTGATTTTCTTTAGGTTGAACATGGTATCATTTGTATTGCTTCTTTGTTAGGTGATTAAAGTTATCATTGTGTCTTATTTGATGCGATTTTATTTCTCATTTGAGGAGTTAAACAGAGGTAATGTTCTTTATTAAACGATGCCTATCTATTGTGGCTTTTCTTTTTAGTCAATTCAATTCATTGGAAAGCAATTGAAAGTTGGATTGGCGCTTTTTCTTTTCTGGTTGCAAATTCAGAAATTCTCTATGAGGGCCCTTTCTAAGTTTTGGAAATTGTTGAGGCACAGAGTCGGTGAAAAATGAGACTTGGATTGATATTTTATTGACCCAGGTATTCATCGGATTGGATTTCTACTGGATGATACCCTTTTGATGCACTAAGTGAACCTTAGAAGACCTGTATCATGTTTTGGTGGTATTTGAAAATGACAAATATTACCAAGATTGTTCTGTCGATTCTTGAACTCTAATACTTCTTGTTGGCAGTCGGTTCCAACTTATTAATAAAGAAAGACAGTCTCGGTCTACCCGGTACAACCCCAGCTCAAGTTCTTCAATACCCATTCTATCTGTGGAGAATTTTCGTTTTAAAGACTGCTTCTTTTCAAAAGTCGAAATTTCGCCGATTTCGTTCATGCCCAAGACAATGGGCTATAGACAGACCTAGTGCCGTCATTGGTGGTCCATTGTTTCCTGGAAACAGCAATTTTTTTTTCTACAGAAATGCTTGAAGTGACTACTGAGATCCGAAAAATGGCCTTCTTTGCTATTCAAAGCGATAAGCCAGGATGAATAAAGAGTCCAGTAGCAAGAACAAGAGCCCGGAAGACTCACAACGGAAAAATCAAAAAGACATTGGAAAATAAAAATTCCAAACGAAACTATTCGAAATCATTTTTCTTCCAAAAATAATACCAAAAAAGCCCAATCTCCGGCTTCCTTTCATGGCTAAACCGGTCGCTCCGGTTTTTCTGCCAATCGCGGACAAAACACCCGTGCACCATCGTTGGTTCATAGTTAACCGGCCAGTGTAATCTTGACCACACGAGGTAACTTAAACCACTCATCAACTGAACTGCTACAATGGTCGTTGCCCAGTCCATCGTTGCGACAGTGCTCCTAACCGTCGGAGGATACATGCTTTTCCATGGCCAGGGAGAATCTTTCAACGTGGGAGAGTTTCTACAAACAACCTCTCCGTACATGTGGGCCAACTTGGGAATCGCCAGCTGCATTGGATTCTCAGTGGTTGGAGCTGCTTGGGGTATTTTCGTTACCGGCTCTTCGATTTTGGGTGCCGGTGTCAAGGCTCCTCGGATCACCACCAAGAATTTGATCTCCATTATCTTCTGTGAAGTTGTGGCCATCTACGGGTTAATCATGGCAATTGTGTTCTCTGCCAAGCTCAACAGTGTTCCTGAAAGCTCTTTATATACCAAGGAAAACTTGTATACTGGCTATGCCTTGTTTTGGGCTGGTGTCACTGTTGGTCTTTCCAACTTATTGTGTGGCATTGCTGTGGGTATCACCGGTGCCACTGCTGCCATCAGTGACGCTGCAGATTCTTCTCTTTTTGTGAAGATCTTGGTCATTGAGATTTTCGGTTCTGTTTTGGGTTTGTTTGGCCTTATCGTCGGTTTGATGATGGCTGGAAAGGCTCCTGAGTTCAAGTAAACTCTGTTCTTATCCTCATATTATTCACTCAATCATTAGAATACTCTCTATCTTTAAATGCAATAAATAAATAAATATATGTATCTTTCTTGTTAATTTTGTTTTGTTTTCTATTGTTTTGTTATAATTTCTGTTGTATTCGTGTTGTTTTCTGTTGTATTCGTTCCTGTCTCCTATATGGTTATTCAAGGAACCAACATGAAGATAAACGGAAGGGAATGAAAATTTATTACCACTCCTGACTAAATTTGATCAGATTAAACTGAATTTATCAAAACCAAAGTTAATCAAGGTTTGAGTCGGCCCCATAAGCGGCACAAATATTCTTGGAAACTCATGTCCCACCAAATTAACAAATTATAGGTTATCCGTTCGTCGAAAAGGAGACTTATTTGTCGACATCCATGTTTTCGGGCGCCTTCTTCAAGATTACAATGCCCTCCAAACTGTGGGATAGACTGATATACTCGTTATTCTCCAACTCCGCTCTCTCACCGTAGTTAAGCAAGACTGGTGTTGCTTGCGTAACCCAACCTGTGATAGTCTTGGGTTTACCGGCTTGCCCAACAACATCAACTGCCTGTCCAACTCTAACATTAACCTTGATAGGGTTCAAGTCTTCGTCAACGGTAATCAACATGTTTGGTTTGACTGCAGGAGTCAAATAGTACAATAGTTGGTGTGTTGTGTCAGATGTCGAGTCACTGAGAATGAATGCTTTTGGATCTAGTAAGGCAACAGAGATGGTCAATAAGGATGCCAAAGAAACCTTGTTCAATATAGTGCGCTCGATGTTAAATGGCGTCAAAGTCAAGGTACCTTTACCCAAGTACAATAAACCTTGTGCAATTCTGACCATGAACAAAGAGTCCGGGGATTTGGAGTAGTATTGAGCCAATTGCCGTAACAATTGCGCCAAACGGGCATTGTTGGTTCCGGCTCCGACCAATCCCATGGCATAAATGGCATTTTGTGAGATTTCCAAATCTGGGTCGTGTGTGAATCTTGAAAGAGTATCAAATGCTTTCATTTGAGGATGAGAAGCAGAGACAAGTCCCATTGCCAATGGAACAGCACGGCGAATTAACGGATTACCGTAATGCATCAAATGAGAGAAGTGGCGCAACACCATGTCTTGGCCAATATCTTCGCCCATGGCAATACAAGCAAGACCCAAAACTGCAAGACCTTGGTACATTTCCTCGGTTTCTTCCTCTTCCTCCTCTTCCTCGTCCTCTTCAGCTTCGGGTTCTTCAGTAAGTTCCAACTTCTCAGATTTGACACCCTCTTGAGGAGCAGCAGTGGACGCATCTTCCATTTCCACATCCTCGTTTGCGTCCGTTTTCACGGCACTTTCAGAGGCACCCTCAGTGTTAGTTTCTTGAAGGGTTTCACTAGCACCAGCCTCATCCCCATCCTTCAGTTCGGATTTCTTGGGTTTGGCAGAACACATTTGTAATAACGATTGGATCTGTAAAACATTACCCGTTCCGGCGTATGCACAAATATTAATCAAAACTTTCAAGGTCTTGTTAATTGGGTGCTCGATGGCATCGATGATCTCTAAGACGTCATCAATCAGCTCTGTCTTACCCATGTATAAAAGACCCAAACCCATTGCCATAAAACGAATGAATTTATTGTTAAGCAGGGAGAAATCACGTTCTAATAATGTCTGCAACACTGTAGAAGTTATATCACCATGACTAGAGCCCACGAAGACATGACCAAGAGCCAAGGAAGCCAAACATGACACCTCCAAAGGAATATCAGTGTCTGAAATCAATGGCAACAAGAGATTTAACACTTCTTCATTTGCTGAGCCTGCAAAAGCAATACCAAGACCGGTAATTGCAGATGTTTGTAAAAGCTTCTTTGGATCAGTGACGTACTCTTGCAATAAAGCGAAAGCGGCCTCAGCTTCGTCATGGATATTTGCGGAAACAATACCAGTACCCAAAAGTGCACCTGCCTTGATATCATCATCAGCAAGTTCGGTGTATTTGTTCAATGCTTGTAAACCATCATCGATGTTCCATTGATAGATCGAACCAATGGCAGCAGTTGATGAGATCATACCGGTGCCCTTAGTTCTGTAAATCCAAGACTTTGACTCTTCAGACAGTAAAACAAGCTTATCATTGCAAAAACCCATGTTTATGAATGCATTGACGAAGGATGCAGCAAGATTTTGTTTGGCAGAGTCGATAGAGCCAGCCCCAAAGGAAAAGCGCGAATCTTCTAGGTAAGACTTGTAAATATCATCAGGAACCTTTGGCTCCAAAAGATTGAGCTCTTTAGCCAAATATGCAAAATACTCGGGCAATTTAACGTTGGATATAGTCTCCTGGACCTCGGCATCCTCGGTAGGGCTTTGGAAGCGGTTGAATTGCTGTGACAAGATGAAACCCAATTGTTTCTGGATCAAAACATCATCGGTAGCTTCAAAAATCTGCTTAATTAACAGTTCATCATCCAATTTGATTGCCAATGTCAATGCTTGGGTCAATTGATTGTGAGCAAGATAGATGGAATAAGCGGTTTGCAAGAAAGCAGTGTCATCAGGAGGAGCCAAAAGAGGAACACAGCTGACCATGTAAAGACACACTCTAGCATATGTGCTATCGTCCAAGTATTGAGGCAACTTTTCAATGGATTCTACTTCCAACAATAAGTCTACTGCATCGGCCTCAGCGTTGTGTTTAAGGAAGAAAGGAACAATCTGCAAAGACAATTTCACCAAACGATTGGTGTAATCATCATTAGCACCCAAAGACTCTTGGTATGCCTCTCCAATCTCCAAAGCCAAGTTTCTCATGTACTCATGGCCCCAATCAGCCACAGACTCAGAGGCTTCTTCGCCACAAAGAAATCTAAATTTAAGAGAGTCACGCTTGCCTGCATCAGAGTAAGTCATGGCCAAAACAGAGAGAACATCTGCAAGTTGAACAACAAGTTCCTTAGACTTGTGGCCAGACCTTTCTTGGCTCCATTTCTCATACAAATCGGTCATCACCAGATAATGGGGACGCAAGAACTTCAATGGTTTCGGAACAGCAGTCATGGATGTGGTGGATTCCTTGATGAAATTCTTCATGGTGGCCAAACATTCGGAATATTCAGTTTCTGAGTGTTCCGGCTCAGTGAGTTTTTCAGCCAACGCCTCCAAGTCATCCTTCAATTTTTGATCTTCTTCGGAAAGTTCTTCGGCAGCAACAGCTGGTTTCTTAGGTGCAACGGCGTCAGTGCCAGCCTGGGCCTCTTCTTTTGCTGCTGGCATGGTTGTCGTTTGGAAGTATCTGGGGAAGGTTTGAAGAGTGGCGGACGGTGGGAGGGTAGTTGGAGATCACGTGACCACAGGATTGATATTAAACAATGGGTAAAAGGCAAGAAAAGGTTGATTATTAGAAGTTTTTGTGGATTATTTTCACGAATTTCCTTTAAAATTTAAGCAATGTTTTTAGTTTTCCCTTTTCGATTATTGCATTGGGAGGAACTTGGGTGTTTGGGAGGTTGGAAGCAAGGGTTTGTAAGACGAAGTAGTTAAAGAAAAAGGGGAAGGATTTCGCATGGAGGGGGGACACTTTATACAAATTAGGAAATTTTGTCCGGCTTCGATTTTTGTTCGCGGGATACTTTATCTCAAATAGGAAACCTTTTACCCAAGTCGCGTTTGTTTCTTGGTTTTTTGGTTGCCCATTATCCCATATGGCTGCAAATGTACTCCTCACTAGAACAGAGAGACAGTGAAACGTATTGGAAGGAATCAAAAAAAGTCAAAAAAGCAATTAAAAAGCAATCAAAAAAGCAAATATAAAAGTAATCGAAAAAGCAAATATAGAAGTAATCGAAAAACGGGCCGAAAAACTTCTCTTCCGTTCCCTATTCCACACCTTCATACTCTTTCCTACCTAAAATGTTCACACCTTCTATGTAGTCTCACTATTTACCTAACCTACTTCAACATTCGTCTCTTCCACCGCCGGATGCCCATTTTCTGTTCTTGTATCCTGTGCAGAACGTTGTTTCCGGTCTAGAATAAACTCTGTTTCTCGTATATTTAACCCGCTTGCACCCGTTTCTCCCGGGTTTGCATCTACGCTTTCGTATCTTTGTATCAACGGTTCCATATCGTTATCTTGTGCCAAAGGTCGCCAAAAATAGGTCACAATGGATCGGATTTTCTACAAATCAGCAGTATCGGATGCTTACACGGGCTACCCAATATACATTTTCGATACCTCATACCTCCCCGTGCCCGAGGAAGTAGATTATGACCTTTTTGTACCAGCCCTTATGGTACTTCTTCCCGATGAGCCTTACGTAGTGGTAATGTTTAGTGGCGGACTCAATAAGATCAATTGGATATGGGGAATTAAGTTTCTTCGGTCGTTTTTATCTCCGGACTCGAAAAACGTCCGTAGTGTGGATAATCTTCATATGATGATCGCTGTTCATGAGAGTTGGTTTGTACGGTCTCTTTCGCAGATCTTCACCAATTTTGCCTTCTCCAAATGGGCAAATCTTAACTTCTTATCTGATTCGAGGAAAAAGAATCTTTTGGTCAGCTGTTCGACCCTCAGAGACCTTCATTCTTATGTGGACATAACCACTCTTAAACTCTCCCTAAACGTTTACATCCATGATGCTCAAATCTCTTCAAGCTCGGAATTGAAACTCACGCCACAGCCAATGCTGGTTGTCACTGCACTTACCACGTTTGATGCAAATGAATTCCCATTGTTCTATCATCATTTTTATCAGGTCTTTCATATCATTAACACTTACGCTCCAACCGTTGAACTATTATTTCATCGACCCGGAAACAAACTTCATACTGCCATCCTTTACTCTTGCATGTTACGGAACCAACTTGTTTGGATCAATGACTGGGATCTTAATTGCATTGCCTCGTGCTTCAAAAAACTACTAAGGGAACTCCACTCACCGCTCATGGACGTTGATCTTATTCCTTTGCCGATAAACGACAGTCTCGAGTATACTTCGGAGGTATTTTCTGTATATATGCAGCAAAAATACGCTAACGAAGTTCTATTCCAGATTCTTGATGTCTGTTACAGAATAATTTCGAATACCAAAACGACAAAACATACCCTCTCGTCGCTTGCAAAAAGTCTTTGCGCAGTTTTAACTCATGAACCAATCTTGGTGGAAAATAAATTCCGTATAGCCGTGTCACTTCGGTTTTTTAAGAACTTGGTTGATCAATGGCCTATAATTCGACTCTCGTATAAGAACAGATTCTATTCTGTTGAAGACATTGTTGAAAACAAAATCAGCCAAGAAAATATCGACCAACTGTTCATCTCTTACGATATGACCTTGGAAGATGTCTCGGATGATGATCTGCTGGAGAAAAACGTATCTCTAGAAACATTGGGTTCTCTGGAGTTGATATCAACCGTTCCTCTGGAGTTGATTTCGATAGGATCAGAATTTGATCATATTTCCAAAATGATTGACCCTCTCAAAGAATACTCCGCTGACTCAATAATTGGTCCTAATTCAAGTACTTCTCAAAGAAGACCAAATTTGAATGGAAATGGTCATTTCTTGAGCAGTTCAGAGGAACTTATAACTGTTAAAACGCAAGAAATATCGCTAGATGGCGGGCTAGAGAATGAAAGTACCAAATCAATGGACGTTGCTTCCTCCTTTGCTAATGAACCTTTACAAGTACCCGACGGTCCAATAGAGCGAGCTAAAGAGAAACCTCCAGTGCCGCCTAAGAAACTCGAAACGCCTCGCAGCAACGAGAAATTGCCAACTTCAAGCATTAAATCCGTTTCAAAAGAGCCAAAGGTATCAAGGGAGCCAGAGGTTGCTCTTCAATTCCCACCACAAAAGTACAAATTTGAACGGAAAGCACATGTTGAAAAACAGATTACACCAGTTCCAGTATCAGCAATGACGACCAAGAAACCTGTCGTTCGTGGCCGTAAAGTTGGCGAACTTGCCCGTCTTTTCGAGGAAAGAGCCGAAGCTATGCATATTTTGCAAAGTATGTAGGCTGAATTAAGACTAATCAAGAATTAAGAGTCTTGCGGTCGAAATGAATCAATTAACTTATATAAAAAAAAGTCCCAAATTGGCGAAAATGGACTTTAAAACAAGTTACTGTTACGGAATGAAACAGACAAGTTACTGGTACAGAAAATAAAGCAAGTTACCGTTACAAAATGTATTTTAACATTAACCAAAAAAAAAACCGTCCTTGAACCGCATACTTTACAATAATGTACAATTTGAAAGCCCAGTCTTTCATCTCCAAACAAGCGCTTTAGCTAAAGGAGTACTCAACGGATATTTCATTTAAAGAAGAACCTTACCCAAAACAAGTACTCTACTCTCCGACTAACCGGCTATCAATGTTATCTATCGATAAGCTAGATTGAGCAGATTCTCGAGCAACTGCCGCAATAGCAGCAGCTGTGGTTCCATCATCTGATCCATCAAGTTCATGAGCTTGTAAAGAATGCTGATAGTGTTGAAGGTGCTGTTCGTCCAAATGCTGGGAGAGCAGATGGCCCATTCTGTGTCTTGAATGGCGAGCTTCAGCAGCAACGGCCTGGAGTTGATGTTCCAAATCCTCGTGACGTTGTTGATCTAGGTCGTAATTCAAAACTTGTTCGCCTGTGTCGTCCTCACGTACATGATGGTAGGTAGGAGAACCCAATCTTCTTTTGAGTGCTTCGCTGGGGCTGACAGGCGCGGGGAGAAACTTGCTCTGTCTTTTCATTTTCCGTTTGTAACCCCTGATTTCATTATAAATGTCCTCACGCTTGATTATGATATCCTTATATTGATGTTTAATCTTGGCCTCGATATGAGAAGGTTTTGTTCCTCTGCGGTACAATTCCAAGATAAGCAGGTTCAACTCGTCGGATCTTTTACGAAGCATAGGATGGTTACATAGTGGATCCAACATTGGATGATTATGTTCGTTGCAAGTAGCTCTCAAGACCCATTCCAGATTGGATTTCCGGAACAGCGCTGTCATCAGAAACGGACACCGTAACTTCTTAGTCCGTGCGTGTTGGTCTAGAACGTAGCCGTTCCCATTATCATTGAGTTGTCTCTGTGTAGCTTCTTCCTCTTGTTGCTGGATGGTTTTTCCCTTCTTGTGTCTGTAACGACCGCCAAGCTCACAGGTATAATAGATAGCTTTCTTGTTGGAGTGGGCAATTACAATGCCAAACCCATTATGACGAGCGAAATCTGCAATGAATTCATTCAAATCTTCCCGAGAATGAAAATGATGTTCTGCAATTGGTCGCGTGATTAGATTCCCCTCATTTGTGATTGTGTTTTGATCCACAGGGTAGATCTTCGACCGTTGAAGAATTACCGGCTCTGGAATTTGGATGTTATACTCAGACTCATCGTGCATAGCATTTTGGTGATATAACGCTTGTGCTGCCTGCTGTGCTACCAGAAGTGCTCTGGGATCTTGCAGTTGTGCTGCTTCAAGATGGTGAAGATGATGGTCCTTGTCTTCATGTTTGAACTGCTGGTGGTCGGCGTAGTCATCGCTGGAGACCTGGTTTTTCACTACAGATAGCAACTGCTCATCGATGTTGGTGGTGTAGTCTTCGATGTGGCTCATGTGGGTGACGCGGGGTGTGCTGATCTCAATTTCCCGTGGGAATGGTCGTGTTGTAATCGTGTTCAGAGTAGTGGATGTGTAAATTTTCCGATATTTTTTTGCTATGGTTTTGGGCACGTGATTATAATTAACGTGGTACTGCAGCGTTATCTTGTTTTGTACGAGTTATCTGCAGAATGTTAGATAATTTAATAGATGTACGCCAAAAACACAAAAAAACCTGAATAAGGTTTTATTAGTTTTGGAACAGATTATTCATTTTAGATCAAATTATGTGTTGGTAAGCTTCTTTAGCTGCTGTAGACTAATCATAAAGAAACATTACGAGCTTGGAAGGTATTCAGTTACGAATTCATAAGACGACGTTTCTATGATAACAAGACGACTTTTGACTTCATAAGAAGGGTATATAAAGAGTTGTTTTCAAGAAATTGTGGGAACCACAGAAGAAAAGCGGAAATGGTCCAAACGTTTTTTGAACAATGGTAACGCTTGTTACCACAACATCCGCAGGTTCAGAAAGAAGTTCGCTCCTAAAAGTTTGAAATTATATAGGTCGTCTGATTTCAAAGTATTTCAGTGAGTTCCACAGAGTCATAAAGACTGCTCTAAAACAAACCTTAGAAACAGAAAATGATCGACATAATGAGTAAAGCTGCACTAACTTCAGTCTGGACACCCTTATTCGAATTGATAGAAAATGTCAGGGATGGACTGCTTGAAGATGACGAACCATTATTCAGCACAATTGGTGAGTTAGTTCCCGAAGCTACCACAACAGGCGTGGTGGTTCCCGAAGGTAATGGGATATAGGTCGTGTAAACCAACGATGACAGATTAGACGTCGTCGTTACGACAGAAACCATAGCAGAAGACGTTACTGTAGAACAAATATTCTTTGAGCACAAGGTTTTCGTAACAACAGTTGTGGTCAAAGGAG
>JAJMJD010000052.1:0-88046 GCA_030568975.1 Australozyma robnettiae | reverse complement strand
ATGGTAAACTTGGATTCAAGAGGAAGCATAAAATGAGTGAACTGGAAGCTCTTGAGCTCAAAACTTTCTATAAGTTGAGAAGAAATTGGCCGACGCAATTCCCAATTAGGAATGAGTAATTCTACATTATTTTAGGGTATGATTTGCTACTTGAACTGTTCAAAAACTAAGGTCAAATGTTACAAGCCCAAGATCTTCCAGGCAGTAGTAATTACTGGCCAATCAATCCTATTTTATTTTCACTAACGTGTAAGGCTATCTATTTCCCAAAGTCGCATTGGACTACATTTCGATTTTTATCTTCAACAAGATGTTTCTTGAGATGGGTTTTTTCTCACATGTGGAAACATAAGATCTTGGAATTGGGTACAAAATTGTACAGAAACGTCAAAAGGGGAAATTATTTATTTACGCTTAATTAAATATCTAGTTTGAAGGAAAGAATCTTAAATTCTTTGTGCCATTCAATTTCATCTAACTTACCTCAGTTCCATTTCAGATTTAGTTCAGGATCACTCCGAGAACCCAAGTGTATTAACGGAAGATAAATCCATTCCTATTTTTTGACGAAATTGAGAATCTTCTAACAGAAGGATTGTTGCCCAGTAATATCGGCTATTATTTTCTTCACCATACTTCACCAAACATAATAGAAATCCGTATCGAACGAAACAAATATTTTTAGCAAAACCTTCAAAAAATGGTATATTTTTGGATTTTAGATACATTAAAGCGTTTCAAAATTTATTTCAAGAAGAAAATTGACAAGTAAAAGCTCAGTTTCACACAATCTGATAGGTTCGATAACAGTAGATGAGACAGAATGAAATCACCTATGTCAGAAGGAGCTTGGGAATGTATTTAATCTACAATAATGAATACATTCTGATCAAGTAGAAGCATTGGTACTGATGTGGAGCCGTGAAAAACTCAATCTCTCTGTAACACCAATCAAGTATTTTCCAAAACCACAAGATAGGATTACAAGAATTAAAGGAATCTTAAACTAATTCATTGACAATATGACGAGGCATCAATACAAAGAGAAGTGTTTCCCTATAATCAACGTGCTCAAGACAACTCTTTTGATAGAAAAGGTTGATTTCACTGAGAAATTGACTAGTTATCTAAACCAGATCTAATGTTTCTCTCTTCAAAGAGAATAGAAATAAAGTTTGCTTGCCATATGAGGAGATTTGATCATTTGTCAAAATACTCGAAGGCAATAGAGCTTCTTTGTCTTTAAGCGTCTTACAGATCCATAAGAGAGCAAAACGAAAATCTTGACTGCGGTTTTTTTTCGAGGAAGATTTATCCATTGACTAATTTATTATTAATTTTTCGCCATTTATCCTTAAAAACGATAAAATCCGTCTTTCAATCCTTTCAAAGTATAATGAAACCTCCATTTGCAGCCAAACGTCCAATTTGCAGTCTTCTAAATCGACCTCATTTATACCCCCACAACAAGTTAGAGTGGAGAATCAACGGGACTGAAACTTTCATGAACAAGTTTTTGACTCTGATGATTCTAGTAGTGATTTTCGTGAATGTGGTTGTAGCAAGTGTGGTTCTGGTCGTAAGCATTGTGATTGTGATAGTGACAATTGCGTATGTAATTTTCTTGATAACGTTGACCAATTTCTTAACGAAAACGTTATTGATGATGGAGATATTGTTGATGGTTACAAGTTTGAAATGTTGGTTCGGAATTACGTAGCGGTTCGGTTGAGTTCGTACCAAGCCCATGTCGCTTTAGGGCCACTTTCAATGAATACAGTGACATTAGTCAGAATGACCAATGGATTGTATGGTCTTTAGGTCTCCGACCTCCAAAATTATTGTGTTTTATGGAATCTGGTGAAAATTTATGAGTTGGCAAAATGGTAGACGATGGATCCCAGACAGAAGGTGAGAATCAAAGCCAAATAACTTGCAAGAACCAGACGTTGGAAATGGAGTACCTTCATTTTTACTTGATGTTGAATCAATGTTTCAATTGAAGAAATTCCTCTGGTTCAAATGGCGACTCCGAGTTTACCCCATTGGAAACGCTCTTGAACATCGTTGCAGGGTATACCCTTCGTGACTTACTTTTGAGGTCCAAAAAAGAATTTGAAAAGCAAACAGGAGTGTCCCTTATTGAGCATATTGAAGTCTATAAGCTCGGTAAACTTGGAGGTCTAAATGAATATTATGTGTCAAGATCGAAGTTCTCTGTTTTATACGATGAAGCTTAGAAAGAATAAGAACACGAGAAATATTTTGTGAAAGAAGACTTCATCGAAAACGTCCTGAGAAGATCTAAGCGAATATTTGTTTAGCACATTTGCTTTTGTTTGCGGGCTGAAATATTATACATTCTCTTATTTGATAAGATCAGTGCTTCCAAGGTTTTCATTGCTTTTGAATTATCCATCACTTTGTTTCATTGATAACTTCAATTCTATCGATGTTTGTTCGAATAAACTTTAAAAGCTTATTGACGTATTCAGGCTTCTACTCTATAAGTCTGGCCCATCTCAAGTCATGTATTATATAGCAACATCCATTCAAAGAAAAGTTCACTTTAACATTAAAAAAAGATCCGAAATTGATTAGAAAAGCTAATAGATAACCTTTAGGATCTATAAGTTTGATACAAGATCTATACCCTTGTGATCACATAGGAAAGGATAACACAACTCGACACTTGCATGCAAGAATAATGCAAAAAAAATTGAAACGAAAAGAAAAAAGAAGAAAATTTGACCAATTAGGAAACTTTTCCCTTAAACTCATCGCCTTGGTCGACTTTTCCTAGTCGACCTCCTACGCGTGCTTAGCTAGAACAAACATCGCGTCATCTGCTTATACATTCCATACATCGACTGTTAAAGTCACCCAGAAACACCCCCTAAGTACCATAAACCCCATAGGAAGCAACATAAAAATATTTCAAAAGACCAAATTCTAGATCTATATTTTCAAAGTATATAATAATCATGTCACAAGAAGAAGAAGACGCGTTCTCGGGACCATTGTTGATTGAACAGCTTGAAGGCAATGGAATCTCGTCCGGAGATATCAAAAAGTTGAAGCTGGAAGGTTATCATACTGTCGAAAGTGTAGCATATGCTCCGAAAAAGGCTCTCCTTACTGTGAAAGGTATCTCCGAAGCAAAGGCTGATCGGATCAGTATCGAAGCTGCCAAATTAGTGCCCATGGGGTTCACTACGGCTTCAGAATTCCATAATAGACGTTCGGAATTGATTTGTTTGACCACCGGTTCCAAGCAATTGGACACTCTTCTCGGAGGAGGCGTTGAAACGGGTTCCATCACTGAGATCTTTGGAGAGTTTCGTACTGGTAAGTCCCAATTATGCCACACTTTATCTGTGACGTGTCAGCTACCCATTGATATGGGTGGCGGAGAAGGTAAATGTCTTTATATTGATACCGAAGGCACTTTCCGTCCTGTTCGTCTTGTTTCGATAGCACAACGGTACGGTTTAAATCCAGACGATTGTCTTGATAATGTCGCATATGCTAGAGCCTATAATGCAGAGCACCAATTCCAGCTTTTGCACCAAGCTGCACAAATGATGTCTGAATCTCGTTTTTCCTTGTTGATCGTAGACTCCATCATGTCTTTGTATAGAACAGATTACTCCGGCAGAGGAGAACTTTCTGCAAGACAAACTCACGTTGCAAAATTTATGAGAACGCTTCAAAGATTAGCCGATGAGTTTGGAATTGCTGTGGTGATTACGAATCAAGTTGTGGCTCAAGTCGATGGTGCTGCTATGTTTAATCCTGACCCCAAGAAACCCATCGGAGGTAATATTATCGCACATAGTTCCACCACCAGATTGTCATTTCGGAAGGGACGTGCTGAGCAGAGAATCTGTAAAATTTACGATAGTCCATGTTTGCCAGAAAGTGAATGCGTGTTTGCAATTTATGAAGATGGAATCGGTGATCCAAAGATTGAAGAAGAAACTTAATCATTGGATATTTAAACTTTGGAATCGATGGGATTGTTTTATTAATGGGGTTCATAAGCTGATCTTTTGGCTTAATCGCTTTCATGGTATACCAAAGTCAATTGTGAGAGGTGGAGAACGTCCTTTTCTTTGGGAAACATTGTGACGACTGGAAGAAACCGGTTTTGTTTTCGAAGAACGAGTCCCATCTAAACTTCAACTTCTGTGAATTTTCATCTGTCGTTGGTCGAGCTCATCAGGTGGGATTCAATTCATTTTTGCAGCGAAATGACTTCTAGTACAAAAGGAAACCAATGATCGGACTGCAAGTATGTGACCGCTTCGAAATTTTTTGAAGTTACTGGGCTGGTCAATTGTGAAAAGGGTTTGAATTACTCCAGCCATTCTTGAATTCGATTACCAAATAACCATATCAGTTCACTGAGTGTAATTTCGGATAGAGAACAGTTTATGGTCGTGGGAGTCAATAAAGATCTGGATAATTGCTTCTCCAATTGATTATAATGGATGTCTTCAATTCAACCTGTTTCAAATGAATTCTGGTTCTTATTTACTTGATAATATGGGCTTGGGATTAAATGAACTCCGGTTTTTTTTACCTGATAATATGGGCTTGGGGTTATCTTCGTCCCCAATGACTTCACTTAATGTCATAGTTTATTAGAGAAATATGAGATAAATATTTCTGCTTACTTATAAAACTGTCTCATGATACTAAAGTTTAGCATTCAATCTGCTATATTTAGTTTCATATTGAAGTTGAACTTGTTAAAGTGGATGAGAATTTTTCGGCAAATGAATTTTCAATTTCTGTTCTCCTAGTTCATCTCGTGTATTTGTGATTTGTCTGAACCCAATTGGATACAAAATACTGTTTTGGGGAGCAACATAAGGTCTGAATGCCTTATTAAGGACATGTCGGTTTTAAAATTCTTTGTTGACAAAAGCGACTAAGTTGTTTTTTTCCTTTGGAACAAGTTTCATACAAACCTATCTAGGATTAAAGACGACAAAGCATTGACATTGTTTGATTCCTTTAATCAATTGGAAATGAAATAGGATACTTTTGGATGGGATATGGTGTTTTACTTTTGTTGACAAGACTTTGTTGATATTATAACTACTTTACAGACAATACAATTTGGTCAGCATGTAGGGCTGGCTATCAAGGCCTAATAGGTCTAATAGGTCTTGAGACCATATGGACCGCAGTTAATCACACTTTAGACTAAAAAGGGAAATAATCAAACGATGTGAATATCTAAAATTTGATAAAATGGTAAATAATTAAATAAAATGGCAAATAATAACTAGAAAAAATGGTAACTAATAACTAGATAAAATGGTAAATGATTTGATACAATGGCAAATGAAGTTCTGGTGTGCTCTTAGCTGGTTCTCAAAAGTCCATGACAGTCATATTTCCAAAAAGACCAATTATTCCGGGTCAAATATTTTAATGAAAATGTTCACCAGAAAGCAATCCGAATTAAAAAAATCTTTTCCAAGTCTTCAGACTCTTCATTTTTACGACTTTACCCATCTTCTTACCATTTTTCACCATCTCCATAATTTCCACAACGTTTTACTTCAATCCATCCACTTTTCTAAATTGGGCAATTATTCCCATAAATTCTACGTCATTTAACCTTGTTTATGCAAGATTTTGGCTTATTTCTGCAGGTCCAACGTCCATTTCGGCATAGTTCAGCTCCGCTTTGTAGCCCCCAGAGCCACATAGTTTCATTCCTCTCATACAGTTGCGGAATATACGCCATACTAATGTGTGGCGCGCCGATAAGATTGTGCCTGGCTTCGCCACTGACTGATTGGGTAACCCGATCCATATAAAGCCGAACTTTCGCCAGTCCTGGTACTGAATAGACCAATTTGTTCAAGCATTTCATTCAATTGACCCATAATTGAATCAAAATAAGAACAAAAGAAAAGAACAATAAAGAATTAAACAAATCAAAACAAACAAATCAAAACAAAACAAAAGTCTCCTATAAACTCCTTCTTCAATTGCTGATATCTTCAATTGCTTAGAACCTCCTCCATCGCCATAGAAACCCTTCAATCGCTTCAAAATGTCCAAGAATCAAGACTTGGCCCTTGCACTCTTGAACGCTCTTCAAGACTTAAATCTCGATGTAGATGACTCGACTATTCGTGGCAAGATCGAGCAGTATCTTGAAAATTCCAATGCGGTGACTGATGGTTACTCTGACCGTTACTTCAGCCAGCATGCTGACTCTTACATCGACTTCACTTACGAGAACCCTACCATTTTTCATGTAGTGGAATATTTCTCCAAGAAGTTGGAAAAGGCCGGCTTCAAATATGTGGCCGAGAAGGACTCTTGGAATGACCTCAAGCCAGGTAAGTACTTCACCATTAGAAGTGGTTCTGCATTGGCTGCATTCATTGTTGGCCCTGATTGGACTCCTTCCAGGGGTGTCGGTGTCATTGGTTCTCATGTAGACTCATTAACGGTGGCTTTGAAACCTACATCTGTTAAATCAAAGGTGGATGGTTACGAATTACTTGGTGTTGCTCCATATGCTGGTGGCTTAAGTCCAATCTGGTGGGATAGAGACTTGGGTATCGGTGGACGTCTTTTGGTTCGTGATCCTGCCACAGGACTTGTCAAAAAGGTTTTGGCAAACTCTACTCCTCATCCAATTGCTAAAATCCCAACCTTGGCTCCTCACTTTGGTCTGCCTGCCAACGGTCCTTTCAACACCGAAACCCAAGCTGTTCCTGTCATTGGCTTTTCTGGAATTGCTGATGAAGATAAACCAACGGAGGCTGAAAAGAAGTCTCCCCTTTTTGGTAGACATCCCTTGAAGTTGCTTCGTTATGTTGCTTCTTTGGCCAATGTTAAGGTCGAAGACATTGTTGAATGGGATCTCCAATTATTCGATGTCCAAAAGGGTGTCAGAGGTGGCTTAGAGAGTGAATTTGTGTTTGCTCCCCGTGTCGATGACCGTGTTTGCTCGTACGCTGCTATTTCCTCTTTGATTGAATCCGATGTCTCGGGATCAATTCCTTCAGATGCGTTCTCTATTGTTGGATTGTTTGATAACGAAGAGATTGGATCTGCTACTCGTCAAGGTATCAAGGGTCAATTGATTGAGTCTGTGGTATCTCGTGTTTTGGGCACCAAATACTACAATCCACAATCCACCGACATTGCAGAGAAGTTGAAGGTCATTTATGCAAACACAATCATTTTGTCTGCCGATGTCAATCACCTTGTCAACCCCAACTTCACTAACATTTACTTGGAGCACCACAAGCCCGTGCCTAACAAGGGCATTACTATTGCATTGGATCCCAATGGCCATATGGCTACTGATGCGGTTGGATTGGCTTTAGTTGAAGATTTGGCACGTAAAAACGACGATGAACTTCAATACTTCCAAATTAGAAACGACAGTCGTTCAGGAGGAACTATTGGTCCGTCGATCTCTCTTCAAACTGGTGCTAGAACAATCGATTTGGGAATTCCTCAGTTGTCTATGCATTCTATCAGAGCTACTCTCGGTTCTAAAGATATCGGTTTAGGTGTTAAGTTCTTCAATGGGTTCTTTGCCAACTGGAGAAAGAGCTACGATAACTATGGTGACTTGTAAGTTTTTGTTAAGAAGTTCTTCTTGTTGCCGAGAAGTTTGTTCCTCTTGAAGAGTCTAATGATGCGATGGTGAAAGGAACGGTTTAGAGGAATGAAAAAGTTAAAAGGAACTAATTAAAAGGAACGAATTAAAAGGAACGAATCAAAAGGATCAACAAATCAAATGAACTGTTCCCATTACCTAATGAACCAACATGAAAAGAGATATTCTTAAGATAGAAGCGATTTCAAGATAAAAACTTTTTCATGTTTATAAGTTTTCAAAATAAAATCGTCCTTCTTCAAAAAAAATTCTTCCTTCCTTATTTCATTCTTCATTGTACAAGAGAGAAGATGTGCGACTAAGACTCACCCTACAAAGACTAACGCTACAAAGACTCACACTACAAAGACTCACACAAAAGCTTATGCTACAACGAATCTAACCAAGACCTAAATTACAAATAAACATAAAAAAAACCTTTATCAACATTAAATAAAAAATTACTCAAAAATTCCCCTCTTTTCTTCTTTTTCCCCTGGGTTCGTTATGCTTCTTCACTACTAACAACTACAGTAGCCTGTATGGTGCTCAGGGGAGTGCTCAAGTCATGTTTCAGACATAGGTACAACTTTCATAACGAAAATAGTCCAGACATTTGGAAAAAATGGGTATGTTTTGATAGCTGAATGTTGAAATTTAAGCTTCCCTTTTTAACTTGGTTCCGTCCGTCCGTGTGTTGACAATTACTAACCAATAGTTCCCCCAAAGAAGATGTCCTTACAGGAGTTCTTCTCCGACGAGAGTATGTACAAGGTGTTTTTTGTTCCAATTGACGTTATTTTGTTTCAATTGTTGGAAGATGAAATTGCTTTTGTTCTGTTCGGATTGCTTTAGTTCCATTTGACCCGCTTCTCTCCGATTTGCATGCTTTTCTTCCAATTGAAACGCTTTCTTCTAATTGAAACACTTTCTTCTAATTGAAACGCCTTTCTCTTAGCTTACTAACTTTCAGCTTACGGTGGCTCTTGGGCTGATGACGATATTGATTTGGCTTCAATTTCCGTCCCAATTGAAAAGAACAGATCTTATCAGAACTATGGCAATAGCTATGGGTCTGGAGCTTTTGGTGGCTCTGGTTCCAGAGGTTCACAGGCCATGATTCCTGATAGCGGACCTCCGTATATTGTGAAAATATTGAACGTTCCAGTCCATAGTGACTCTTCGTTTCTTGACGATCTATTCAGAAGCAGATTCACCAAGTTCGTCAAGGGCAGAATCGTAATAGATCCTACATCTGACCCTCTACGAACAGGTACCATCAAAAAAATCGCCTTTGTAGAACTCTTATCTTCTGCTGACCAAAACAGAGTATTAAAGTGGCAGGACTTGGTGTACAATGGCTCCCGCCGCTTAGCCATAGAGCCTGCGGATTTCAACGATTTCCAAAATTGCATGTCGTTCAACAAAAATCACGAAAAAGAACTCGAAGATGTTGAACGTAACTTCACCTCGGGGAGACACGAGAGAATGGATGATTTTTCTCCTAGGTTTAGACACGAGGGCCGTACTGGTGGTGGAATGCCTCTTGACTCCATTCCGACACCCCCTCCTCGGTATCAATTGCATACCAGGCGAACCTCCCAAGAAACTCTGCAAAAACCACATCCTCCAATTTCTGCTAAGTTTCCTCCTAAACCAAAACCAAATCCTTTTGGTCAAGCTAAACCTGTCGATGTTGTAGCGCATCAGCACGAAAACGAAAAGAAAATGATTGTTATTAACAACACAACCATTAAGACTGTTGGTTCATCTTCTGAGTCTGCTTCGGTGGAACTTAATCAAAAGAAAGACGAGCCAGCAGCAACTCCAGAGGTATTCGTATCTTCAAATCAGGCTGGTGTGACTAAGAAATTCACCTTAGCTCCTGTTCCGGAATCAATATATGGTCAAAAGCATAGTTTGGCCCGTCTTATTAGCTCTCATGTGGAAATGGGTTCTTCATCATCCTCACGACAAGCTAGGTCCCCACCCGTCCATGCCACAAAGACGACGGTATTGATGAAGAAGAACCTATTCAGTTCTAATCTGGACCCTCCTAGACTGGACCCTCCTAAACTGGACCCTCCTAAACTGGACCCTCCTAAACTGGACCCTCCTAAACTGGACCCTCCTAAACTGGACCCTCCTAAACTGGACCCTCCTAAACTGGACCCTCCTAAACTGGACACCTCCAAACTGGAAACTGCTCCGAAGAACGCTAATAAGAAATCACATCTGTCTAATACTGGAAAAACTTTGGTAAAACACACGGAGGTGTCTACTAAAAAGATGGGGGATTTACAATTGAAGCTGACACGGGAGTTTAACGGAAATCCTAAACCTCAACATGAGCGGAAAAAGAGTTCTTCTAATGCTTCCATCAACCTGACCAACCCCAAAAAAGATAAGAAACTTTCCGACACGCATAAAGGTTGGAAAGTAAAGGAAACGGATCCTAATGATATTCAAGACGAATTAAAGTCATTGCAAGTATCGGATGAAAAGAAGACACAACATTCAGAGTCTGTTAACGACAAAACTGATTCAAACAGTGGCGTGGTCAATAAGAACTACAATAACAGATCCAGAAGAAGAAAATCACTGGTGAGAATCGACGAGGCCGGCCTCGACGAAGTGCACCATGATACTTCCACCAGAAAGCCCAGGAAATTATCGTTTAAGAATGGGGAAAGACCAAAAACAACTTCTTTCTCCCATGACGACAAGGATTCAGATGTTGAAACTTCAAAATCTTGTTCCAGCTTTAACATGGACAATTTGACTGAAGACACTACTGGCAACATCTCCCGCAACGATGGAGGACACTTCCACAAACCAGATGAACGCAACCGCAATCGTAGGAGTCGGAAGTCTTCGGTTTCAAGGGATTTAAATAAATCTAACATGGAAACAAATGTTAAAGGTACTGTGGTACATACTTCGGAATCAGACAAAAGAGAGTCACGCGAGCCAGAGGAAGCAGGTAAAGGTGTTTCCATGACCGATGATGTAAAACTGGAAACTATGGAAACTTTCGGAGATCACTCCTCAAGAGGGAGAGGAAGAAGATTCTCGTCTAGCAGAGGCAGAGGTAGAAGAAGAGGCAGAGGGAACGGAGTTCAAGGTCTTCGAAACAATGATACAATTGCACACACCTCTGCCGAAAATTTACCACCTACGGTTTAAAATTGAATACATTTTCTAAAATACAGTGTCTATATTAAGTGTTATTAAAGAATAGGCACGCCTGAATGCTCTTTTCGGAACTGAAACGCTCACAAAATACCACTATCTCTCAAAGAATTTTCTAAAATGGTTTCCTTAAGAGCAGCGAAAACCAATTCAATATTCGAGGTGTCTGTGGCCTGTGTGACGTGAGGATAGATGTTCAAACCCGATCTGTTGACCTTCATGAATCTCCAAAGAATATACTTTACAGCCTTATTGATATTGTCTCCACCATTGTAATCAGGAAAATGGTCTTCCAAGGGAGAATAAGGTAGTTTGTTTGCAAAAATATCGATCTTGTTTAAGAACAATACGACAGATGTTCTAGCGAACCATCTGGAGTTGACCACGGAATCGAACAAGGCCAAAGATTCTTCCAATCTATTTTGTGAGCTTTCTTCTAGTAACACCTGGTCATATTCGGATAAAGCCACACAAAAGATAATCAATTGAACATTGTCAAAACAATGGATCCATTTTTTACGCTCTGATCTCTGTCCACCGACATCAAACATGTGTACGTTGGTACCACCCATTTGGAAGCGGAAGTCGTAGATACCTGAGGTTTTTTTTCTTGTTCTTAATATATCAGCCGGTGTGGGCATGTAATCGGGTTGAGCGATACGCTTAATCTCAGAACAGAAGTAGTGGGTGGAGTCTATGAGATAGAACTTGCCCTGGTTGTGCTTAATGAAGTCAAGGACCTCAGGATAGCTATAGATTTTTTCAATGAGCGAAGCAATTTCGGGATTAAGTGGGTCATCGGTGCTAATGGAATGTTCATAGTCCAAGATCATATTCAACTCGTCAGAGTTCAATAGGTGCTTTCTGGAGCCGACTTCTCCAGTTCTGTTGTTTTCAGCAGAAGGGTCTTGATCCTTGGGAGCAATTAAGTCAGGAGCTAGCTCCATAATGGAATTGATGATGCTTTTGATACAGTCCATGACATTCTTGTAGACAAAAGGTCTGTAGTCGTAAGCCTCCGCTTCAGAGAAGCCATCCTTGTGGAGGATTTTCATTTGCTTGACAATGGTTGATTTTCCACTTTCACCGGAGCCGAGCAAAAGGATTTTGACGTCCTTTTCATTGGTGTGGACCAAATCCGTATTCGTGTCACAGGAAGTAGTTGCCAGATTAAGAGGTTTCAGCTCTTTGGCCAGAGAATCGCCATTTTGTGGTTTGACAACAACATCTTGAGGCTTCGCTAGAGGGACAGTTGCATTTTGAGGAGGGGCCGCTGCAGGCAGTTGCTGGGACCTTTTCTGAGTACTTTTGCTCTGGACAGCGGGCACGGGCCCAGGGTCCTTAGAAGTACACGAGCCCATGATACGGAGCTAACTGTGCCAACAAAGTAATTTCAACTAATTTCCTTTATTAAGTAACGTCTCGTAATTTTCAAAACCACGGCGTAACAGGAATTGATTGCTTGGAGGTTGGACGTGCTGAAAGAGTTGGAAGGTCGAATAATCTAAGACGGCAGCCAATAGGCTATACACCAGGAAGAAAAGGACGAATAGGACGAAAAAGGGGATGAAATGGGAGGGAATAATAGACAAACAAGATTTTCGAAGCCGGGGGAAAAACAAAGAAAAATATTTTGAAATATTCTTTCGGTTGAAGCTACTGAATAATTATACATCCAAAACTTTCTTCTTTGTTGTTCTGTTTTTTTTGCTCCAGGACAATTTACCCCCATTGGCCTAAATGAGTGCGCCTGAGAAACGCCTGGATAGTGAAACTGGTGGAATACGCAGCAGAAATTGTTTTGCGGGCGAGCCAAAGGGTCGACACGCAGGACGAAGTTGCTTTTTTTTCGAAAAGCGGGGTTTTATGGTTTGGTGTTTCATTGTGATTCTGGAAGCTTTTGTTTTTATTTCGTGAACTTTATGTGGTGTAATCTTCGTATGATGGTTTATCAGTAGTGCAGCCGTGTATGGCTTTGCCCGATTATGAGGAGTTTGGTTAAGAAGTAGGGGTCAGAAATTTGGTTGATATTGAGTAAGGAAGAGATTTTTGAATTAGTTGAATTAGTTGGTATTTGTTTACTTGGCTTGTATTTTAATGTAGCTTGGGTTTGGTTGGGTTATTTGGGTTATTCGGAGAAATTGGTCAAAAGTAGGCCAAAGTCGATAACAATACTGAAGTAGTACGCATAAATAACCAAGTCTTTCCAAAAAGAAAATAACAAAAACCAAAGTTTTAAACTTGAGGTGAATAAAAAAATATTGCTCAAGAAATCGTAAAAGAATGATAGTTGAATGAGACATCACAACTATACTTGTGGCCGAATCCAACTTACTCTTCGAAAAGAATCAATTAATCCTTTCGAAAAGCGCTTATACCCTTGTAATTTCAAAAATTTCTTACTATACTCGCAAAATAGACTCGTGAGTTCAAATTTTCTTATTGAGCTTTTCATTGGCCTTTCCTTATTCAGTTTAATCCATGGAGAAACTGATTTTTCAAAAATCGTCTTCATTTAACATTTGAAATCTATTTGGCCCTCGTGGTAAATGGATTGATACCGTTCCAAGGCATCAAACATGCAAAGTGAGAGATCTTTTTGCACTGTTTATGGGTGCTATCTCATTCAAAAACAGACTCTTGAAGAATCTTGTTGGACTCTTTATACATATGATTTTATGATGTTTCTTTGAAACATCTAACACAGCTGAACAATACAACTTTTGTTCATTCCCTGTTATAAATCAAGTAGGGAGTGCCATCTATGTGACGTGAAAGTTATTGTCAATTGCCTATATCAAGGTATTCGGCAAGAATCTCTTCTTTGTGCGAAATGAAAATTTGCTCCTTATTTCCTTTGGCTCGTTTCTTTCGGTGGTCCTTTCTTACACACAGCCTTGTTAACTCTTCCACAAAACACAAAAGCCTTGAGAAATGTGCGTGAAAACGGAGTCCAGTCACACAATGAGTAATTTTATATTTAACATCATACTACCTCATCGACGAATGCCTTTACTACTCCAAGTTATCAACCGGTAAAGGCTCTATGGTCTGTGGATGGTCCGGAAAAACGGGCCCCTCAGCTTCAGTGTTGCCTTTTCCAATAGGAGTATGACTCACAGAAGAAGGTCCGCTTTCTAATGGAGTTTTCCCGATAGATTCTGCAGTCTTTATAATCTTAAGGTCTTGCATCTTTTTACGTTCTTCCCTCCTTCTTTTCTTTGTTTCAAATTCGTGCCACTCACCTTCAAGCAGGCTCATGAAAGTCAACGGCTCGGGATATGGCTCATTGGTGAAATAAGCATGAGAGAGAGCATCCTCTGCACTGATTCTTTTAGCAGGGTGAAGCTCCAACATCTTTTGGGCCAAGTCAAAACTATCTGGAGACATTAAATGCTTGAATTCCTTCTCAAAAATGGAGCTTCTGTTCACTTGAGGTTTGAGCATCTCAAACCACGGCAAGTTTTCGATCTCGGGCCAATATTCGAGCGAGGGCGTGCCCATTATTTCATAGATCTTATACAATTGAGAGATCTCCTCAGCACCTTGAAAAGTGGCCACCTTTGTATAAAGTTCGATCAATAAACATCCAATGCCCCAAATATCAACCTCACGACCATAATTGGTAGATCCCATTAAAAGCTCGGGAGGTCTATACCAAATTGTGATGACTCTATTGGTATAGTCTGGGTTCTCACCAGCTCTTAGAGTTTTCATCTTTCTTGCCAAACCAAAGTCTGCAATCTTCAAAACTCCCAGAGAATTTAAAAGAATGTTTGATCCCTTTATATCCCTGTGTATAACTCTTCGTTTGTGTAAGTAGTTCAAACCGTCTAGAAGCTGACGGAAAATTGTCTTTCGGTGACCTTCAGTAAGCACCATGTCAGGGTGTGTAAGAAAACCCGTCAAGTCATGATCTAGATAGTCAAAAATCATGGTTATTTGATTGTGTTCCACCATCATTTCTAAAAGGCCGACAATATTAGGATGTTCGAAACTTTGTAAAAGCTTAATTTCACGCATAGCAGTGATGGGGAAACCTTCTCTTTCAGATTCGAGTCTCAAGCGCTTTATGGCGACAAATTCGCCGGTAAGTTCGTTACATGCTTTGTAAACCTTTCCGTAGGTCCCTTCACCAACTTGCTGTACTCGTTTGTACAAATCAGTATTTCGGTTTGTGTAGACTGAATATAGTTGATCGAGACGGAGTTTTGGAGCCGGGCCCTTTTTCGTTTGATTTCCCTTCTTGTTTTGCCCCGAAGCATCTTGGGACTGTTTATTTGAACCTGAATGGTTACCTCTTTGGTTTGCAAGAGCCAATCTAGGCCCTTTAGGGGCAGCTTTGCCTACGCTTGACGGCCTATTTGGAGTTTGATGATTTGAAGCAGGTTGGCTTGGTGGCAAAGAAGGCGGCTTCCGGGGTTGGTCAGCTGTAGGGCCTTGCGGTGCCTGTCTTAACGGTATTTGGTTAGGAGACATTGTATTGGAACTGGAGTCTTTGGAGGAAAAGTCGCGCCTTTTGTTTGAGCCCTGAGAATTTCGTTGTGAAGAAGAGTCGTCGTTAGTTCTTTTTCGGTTTCTGCGGTTGTCATTACGACCATCATTACGATCATTTCGATCATTTCGATCATTTCGATCATTTCGATCATTTCGGCCATCATTTCGGCCATCTCTTCGGCCATCTCTTCGACCAGATGATGAAGACTGTTTTCCAGAAGAGTTATGTGAATTCTCGGAATGAGAAGATGTGCTGGAGCTGTAATCGTTTCGACTTTGACCTCGCGATGAATCGTTGTAAGGAGCATTGTATTGTTCTCTTTGCTTGAATTTGTTTGCAGCCAGACCATTTTGGTTTGGGGCCCTTGAATTTGGATTCTGCCAACCCTTTCTATCGGGAGCAGGTGGTCTTGAACCTTTTGGCCCACTCGGTGGTCTATATCTATCAGACATCGTGTGCAGTTAAGTCAATAACTGAAGGGAACTCTTTGAATATTGAGAGTATGTTTTAAGTGTGATGGAGATGGAGAGAAATAATGCAGGACAAAACACAACTTTTCAATTGAGAAAGATGGAGGGGAAGCGATATCTTGTATAGTTTTTAGGAAATAATTTTTATTGTTACTTTTTTTTTACTTCCTGTGTCTTGGAATTGTTTCTTCTTTGTGGTTTTAGGGAAACAGTCTCAAGAGGACCATTCCTAGATGAGTAACCAATGAGATCAAAGAAGGTGACAACCGAATGATGGAGATTTTTCAAATGATAATTTTAGGGCAACTTTACATTTCTGTTATTTTTTTGTCTCTTTTAGGCCATTTTTTCTGCTAGGTGTCCTTGTTAGGATGTGGTCTTTGGGTCTTTTGGATAGGACGAATGAAGGTGAAGAGTCAAGTGTAATGAATAAAGGAAAGGGACAACTAAAAGGAAGGGGACAACTAAAAGGAAAAGAATTTAAATATAAAATAAGAAGACAAATGCAGATTTGCATTAACGATTCCAATGCAAGCAAGGATTTATATCATAAAAATCACTAATGAAGATACAACACCACAGAGATTTCCAAATCATCATATTGAGAATCTTCCGAATTTTTAGAACATTCAGAATCAGAAAGATTTTCAACATTTCAAAAGAAACTACAAACTAGGAAATTGTGACTACTTCCATCAAATGCATCTTGGGTGCAAAAAGTGTTGATGCCATCGACTTAACGGACTCACCGGTACTAGCCACCAAGAAAAATGTCCGATCTCTGTTTATTATTCATGGTAACCAAAAATCAAGTAAATGTTTTCCTCTTATTTCCCCTTATGTACAGCACATTCCCGTATTCTCCGTATTTATGTACTTTTTCGTATTTATGTACTTTTTCGTATTTATGTACTTCGTATTTATGTACTTCATATTTATGTACTTCGTATTTATGTACTTCATATTTATGTACTTCGTATTTACGTACTTCGTATTTATGTACTTCGTATTTATGTACTTCATATTTATGTACTTCGTATTTATGTACTTCATATTTATGTACTTCGTATTTACGTACTTCGTATTTATGTACTTCGTATTTATGTACTTCATATTTATGTACTTCGTATTTATGTACTTCATATTTATGAACTTTGTGTTTATGTACTTCCCATGTACTCTCTACCAGCTCTATTTCCACCTAACTCTATATTTTCCAAAAGTATTTGCCAAAAAAAGCAAAATTTTCTAAGAATATCCAATTCATACAAGTATACCTCAACAATTTTGTCACGATTTTCCATCATGTTCATCTATTTGAAACACACCCCATACTTTATTGACCGTTGCTCCACACACCCTCAAGCACTCCACACTTTGTCACACTACTACACTTCTTTACTTTACTTAAACTTTACTCTTCTCACTCTTCAGTCTTCAGATTGAAAAACTTCTCTAAATTGACACCTAACCTTTCAATCTGACACCTTGATCTCAAATGGTACGTTATAATCTCTCCCACGGTTTACAGTTCAGTCTCTTTTGGGACTCTGGGACTCTTTGATAACCCAATTGCCCCCATATTAGGTATAACAGAGTACTAGGAAGCCCATAATATCAATCAATGTCCAATACTAACATCAGGGCGCAATTACAAAAACTTTACATGTTGCTTTAGACCTTGTATTGGTGTCGTCTGTGCTTGCTGGCGTTCGTAGAAACACAGGCTTAACGTACGTTTAGACTACTGGTTTCTTATATGAAAATCATTACTAACTTCAGACCTGATCTTCAGAAACTCGAAAATGAGAGTGCTATATACTATGGAAAGAAATACCTCAACGTTGGAGAACGGACCTTTGATTATGCTTCTGCTTGGCTCGGCTCCAGTGAGTTCTTCACTCGCAAATAAATAAATACGATGGGTCATTAAGTGGGCCAATTGAGTTCTTTTCTTATGTTCGTCATTTTCGACTTACTTCTTTTGTCTGCCCATTTTTGGTCTCACTTCCCTTACTCGACTATGACTGCGTTCGTCTCACTTCTTTTTGCCCGTCTATGTTTGTCTTCATAGAAATGTCTTACTAGCGGCTCTTAAAGTCTTTAAGACAATATTCTCAGTATTTATAAACACCTCTAATAAAGAGTCTTGCAACCTGACCACTTGGATTTGTGAAAAGAAGAAGAAAAAAACTACCCTATTATACTTCTTACATTTAATAATATCTCTATTAGGAATCGGAACAAGAAGTAAGCATCAAAATTCTACTCGACTGTAACGGACTTGGCCAAGTTTCTTGGGAAGTCGACATCAACTCCTCTGTTGACTGCCAACCAGTAACTCATCAATTGCAATGGCACCACATTCAACAAACCTTGCAAACAGTCCACAGTCAACGGAACATGTAAAGTAGCGTAGGCCATCTCAGCAGCAACAGAGTCACCTTCGTTGCAAATCACAATAGGACGACCACCTCTAGCAGTAACTTGCATAATAGACGAGGTAACCTTAGGGAACAAAGAATCTCTTGTTGCCAATGCGATAATTGGCAATTCATCGTCAACCAAAGCCAAAACACCGTGCTTCAACTCTCCAGCCAAAACACCCTCTGAGTGCATGTAGGAAATTTCCTTAATCTTTAAAGCACCTTCCAAGGCGGTGGCAAATTGGTATCCACGTCCCAACAACAACAAAGATTTTTGGTTGTTCAACCAGTCGTTACACAACTTCTTGATCTTGTCTTCCAATTTCAAAACCTCTTTAATTTGAGCAGGAATGTTCTTCAAACCTTGAATGATCTCAATGTGACGAGCTCTCTTAGAAATAGAGTCATTGGACAAGAAAAGGGCAATCAACACTAAGGCGATATATTGCGATGTGTAAGCTTTAGTAGAGGCAACACCGATTTCAGGACCAGCATTGATGTGAACACCACATTCAGTATCTCTAGAGATTGAAGAACCAACAGCGTTGACGACACCAAGGGTGATGGCCTTTCTCTCTTTACAGTATTTCAATGCTTGTAAGGAGTCTGCGGTTTCACCCGATTGAGACACGAAAATACAAGTGTCATCTCTGAAAACAGGGCACTTTCTGTCCGAGAAGTCAGAGGCCAATTCCACAGAAACTGGCATTTCGGTCAATTCCTCGAAAATAGATCTAGTTGCCAAACAGGTATGATATGAGGTACCACAAGCAATCATAATCATTCTTCTACTCTTTTTAATACCGGTAAGAGCATTAGTAAGACCACCCAAGTTGACGGTATTGTTCTCAAAGTCAATTCTACCTCTCATGGTGTTGAAAGTTGACTCAGGTTGTTCGAAAATCTCCTTTTGCATGAAGTGCTTGTAAGGACCTTTCATAATTTCGTTCAACTCAATGTCCAAGTCGTGGATCTTTCTGGTGGTAGATTCGACACCATCGTTCTTCTTGGCACGATGGATGTGTAACTCACCGTCGTAAATGTGAGCAATATCGTTGTCTTCCAAGTACAAGACCTTCTTGGTGTGTTGAACGACAGAAGCAGGATCAGAAGAGAAGAAGTATTCGACTGGGGAGGGAGCACCATCTTCAGCAAAGAAAGCTCTGGACTGAGAGGTTCTCAATTGTGGGTTCTCGGACATTGGGAAAGCGTTCAGGTTGTCAGAGACTTCGACATCAACAAAGTCAACCTTCAATTTTTTGTCAGTCTTGACACCAAACAACAAAGGAGAACCGTTTCTGGTACCACAGATCTCACCAGGGAAGTGAGTGGACTTAACCAACATACCATAAGAACCGTCCAATTCGTGCAAGACTTGCTTGGTCAAATCGCTGAAGTCCAAATCAATTTTAGCCTTCAAATTTGTGTCGTAAACGTGTTTGAACAACTTAGCAATACACTCAGAGTCGGTTTCGGACTCAAACAGGAAGCCCTTCTTCTCCAACAACTCTCTCAAGGATCTGAAGTTGTTAATGACACCATTGTGAACCACGACGAATTCACCAGAAGGGTCAGAGCGATGAGGGTGGCAGTTTACTTGAGTAGCAGGACCATGGGTGGCCCATCTAGTGTGAGCGATACCAACGTGGTTGTCGAAGATTTGGTCTCTATCGTAGTTCTCTTGTTCAATAATGCTCTTCAAAGCGGCAACCTTGCCTGGAGTCTTAGCGATGTAGTTAGTTTCTTTAACTGAACCATCGACAGCCAAACCAGACGAGTCGTAGCCTCTGTACTCCAAACGTCCGAGACCCTCGAGAAGGGTGTCGATGATTTCACCTCTGGACTTGTCGACCAAGAAGTTAACGTAACCAAAGATTCCACTAAAAAAGTTAGTATAAACACAAACAGTTGTTTGTAGGGCGATATCATCTTCCGCTAGGCCTTTTCATTTCAGGCAGATATTCGCTGATCAAGCCACATGGCCAGATCAAGACGATCTCATCAAAAAAGGAGAGTATATGACAAAATGACACCCTAGAAGCCAAATATTAGGCAACCGGAGTGAAGAATCGGATTGTTTGGGCCATTTCAACCAATCCAAATCCAATGAATTCGAAAAAATCCTCGTTTTTATTGAAATCAGACGCGAGTCCCTTTCATCAAGGGAGAAAAGACTAACCTGAATGAAAGTAAGAAAACCAACTGTACAACAAAAGAACGGCCTGGCCGAAATGATAGTCCAAAGTCAAACAAAGCACCAAAGTGCCTTAAACAGGAAATATACATACCACATAATCAAAGTCTTTTGGGTAAACGATTATTCAATGGAAAAGAACCAAAATGTGTCTATGCTCAAGAAGGGCAGGACCAGAATCGGAGTGCAGAAATGATGATGGGGGACCTAGACACTCACAAGATCCAAAAAAAGCAAAGGTTAAAAAGAAATATAAAACCCACAGCGGCGAGATGACAAAAGATTGTTCGGATGAAAATAAAATCGCAGTTTTGGATAGTCGTAGAAATGTTTGGAAGGCGAGTCTGGTGTAATAAATAGGCCGAAAATTTTGCCTGGTGTTTTTCTGCCAGAGCGTCCTTGGGTTAAAAATAGTTACCCACACACGCGGCGAAACATACATTCGCACATGACCAGAGGTATTATGCTTACGACCAAGACGTTAGAAATTAGGGAAATGGTTTTTTTTGGTTTATTCATTAGTGACGAAGGTTTTGATTTTTTAAAGTTTATCTTTTGACCATTGGGGCTTCTAAAATCATGTTCCATGCTTGAGACACATGTATATTGGGCTTCATTACACTACCTTTATGGGACCAAAAGTAAACACTTGCCGCACCTATTCTGGCACATGGCCTGGGCCATGCAGGTCAGCTAGGCGAGAAGGTTCTGCGGGATAAAGGAAAGGCACGAACAAATAGGGCTCCGCGGGGAAAACCGATTGAATTTGGGAAAGTCTAAGATTTTTTTGGAGAAAAATAAATTTTGGATAAATATTGGTTTTTGGATAATATTGTTTTTGAAAAATATTGGTCTTGCGTAAAGTGCCAGATTTCGGCATGAATGTTTGAAGTTATTCAGGATGAGAAGTATCGGAATAACTGTTTTACACTTCTGGTAGTACTTTGGAAATTTCCATCAGTAGAGAATTTTTTGTTTTCGATATGAATCACTTCGAAAGAATTAAAAAAAAAAATAAAGAAAATCAAAGAGAAGGTGGTTTCGGAGTTGGAGTTAGACATGTTGCCTGTTGGATCGATGTTCCATTCTTAGGGGAGAAACAGTTACCATAAAGACAATAGACATGGAAAGAAAATGGAAATGGATAGAATTCTGAGAATAGAGAAAAAGAATGATGAAAATTGTGAAGAGACCGGATAATTGAAAGAAACCAAAAAATTGAAAGAAACCAAAAAATTGAAAGATACCGGAAAATGTGGCTGATAGTGCAGTAGATACAAAGATTGGAGAGACAGAAGAGGGTACGGATAAAAACACACGAAAAAAATGAGAAAATTGGAAAAATTCAGAATATCAAGACTTAATCACAACAGAGCGTCTTGTATGATTTGACTCACAAATGGTGTAACTATCACCACCTAGCACCTTATAACCTCAAACTTGAGCCAGTAAAATGTCGTCAAAAGATATGACAAAGCAAATTCATAAAACAAAGTAAAATCACAAAACAAAGCAAAATCATATAAACCAAGAATATATTTTCAAAAATGAAATCCACAATTTCTTAATTATTATACCGTCCATTCCAACTCTATCTCTTCTCTCTCCCTAGTATTAGGACTATATATTGCCCAGCACCAACTATTACCAAACAGATAGAAACGAATTGACTCTCAGAAGTATTTTTTGGTTTTCTTCACTCTTTTAAAAAAAGCTCTCTTTTCTAACCCAGAACATTGTCTTGAATCACCACTTTCAGTTACCTACAGTTACCTAGGTACCTACAGTTACAGATACCTACAATTACCTACAATTACCTACAATTACCTACAGTTTGGTGAAGTACAGCTACAGCTTTACCTACCACTTCACCCCAGTTATGTCATGAAATATAAAATTACCAAAGTTTAAACAATTTTTTTATCCTCTAATTATTTCCAATTTCTCCTATTTCCCCCAAATTCCCTAATCCCCCAATTCTATTTCCCATCATCGCTTTATTAATGGTGTTACACCATCACTGCACAACTGTCCCATGTAAACCGAATCAACTGCAGCCGACAATTAACATGAAACAAAAAGGGCTTTTGCGTGCATTGAGAACATTTTCCCGTACATATTCAAGTCTACCAAACGTATCTTTGCCTAAAAAAGTCCCGAAACCAGCACTTAAGGCTCTACGTAGAACCAATCAGAAGGATGCAAATGCAACAGAATCTCTCTTATCGTCACTTCTCTCGAAACAGAAAAAGAAACCAGTCAGTCCAACCGAGTTACAAAAGTACTTATCACCGGTCACGGCCATAACAATTGGCGATGCAATCGATCTAAAGAAGGTCGTTAAAATGTTGACCAAATACGGCGTAGATTCTGATGTATTAGTTGATGATGAAGTGATTTCGTACCGTTCGAATAAAACTTCTAGCAACGGGGCCACAAATCAAGTCATGGTATTGGCCAATGGCACAATTGTAGGCTGGGGGCTTACCGAAGAGTATATGGTTAGGGAATTGATTCCTCCTCTTCTACCCGCTACCATTGAGAAATGTGACATTGAAAGTGAGGAAATGGATTATGTAGAGGTCGAACATGATGATTCAAATGATCTGAATCCTTCTTCTTTCATGCAAGGCGACGTATTGGTGATTCCACTGAAGAGTTTCAAAGAAGGGCAATTAGACATGGCAGCTTTTGCCATTGGTTTTTCGAGATCTACACGGTTATCCATTTTAGAAGAGAATCTTGAGAAAATCATTCAGCATACTAGAGAATATAGTGATGTTCTTACTGAAGGGTTCCGTATGACCCTGAGTGAAACGGACATTCTTAAAGTTACAGGACGGTTGTTTAAGCTAAGAGCAAAGCTTAATCTCTATTCTGAACTCATCGAAACGCCAGATATGTATTGGTCCGAGCCAAATTTGGAAGCTATTTACGAGGCTGTAAGTCGACGTCTTGATATCTCGCTGCGTATTTCAATTATGAATCGAAAGCTTGATTACGTTACAGAGGAACAGAGAGCGTTGTTAGGTTTCTTGAGTGAGAAGAAAAGTACACGACTCGAGTGGATTATTATTCTACTCATCATGGTGGAAGTTCTATTTGAAATTGGTCCATTTATCAACCGATTTAGAGACGACAAGGTGGATGAAAAGACATGAAATGTGTTCTTGCCGACTAAGAGCGAACGCCTGGGCCTCTTTTTTTGGCCAAAAGACCCATATCCGCAAACTTAAAGGATTGTTTACAAATTTAGTACCGCAATTCTTAAATGGGCAATGATAATCCCAGAAAAAAGAAACTACGTGTTTTTTTTTAACTTTTGGCCACTGTGCATCGAATCATCAAAACAATCAAAAAGACTGCTTGGGAACATCATCTGTGCACTTCCTTCTATTGACCTACTATATTATCACTGCTTGCCTGGTGCAGACGCAATTACAAATACGCAACTGACTTCTATTCCTCTGATAAAAAAGAAGGAATGAATTAGTCGCACAGATTGATAATAGAGGGCTGCGGCCAATGACAAGTCTAAGCTGTTATCTTCTACGAGTGTGCACGCACTCGCACTGATTGGAGAAACTTGAGCACTTATCTAAGGGGCAGTATTCTTGGCTTTTCCATGTAGCCCGTAATTAAATCTACTGTACAAACGTAGAATTTGTTGTGGTGGTCGCCTCAGATTAGGGGCGGGGTAAAAATTGCAGCCAGATCATGAGAGTTTTGTTCTTTTTTGATTACAGTCGATGGGAATTGATAGGAGGGAGACAATTTCTGGGAAATGAAAGAAATTGGAACGAGTTGATTACCATTTCTGAGAATTGAATCTAACCTTATTTGGTGGAAATTGAAATTTGGAAGTGAAAATCCCAAAATCTACCTTCAACCATTTGCCCTATCTTCTTGCCCATCCCCTATCCTCCACCCACACACAGAGCGATAAAAGTTGCGAATATTCTGTTCAAGTGGGATAAGTTTTGGGCGATAAGATAAGAATGTTTCCATTAACATATCGGGAGGGATTCTCAAAGAAAAAAAAATCCTGTGATTTCCAAATTCGGGCGATAAGCGCATGAGCAAACCGGCATCTTCCATTGCCCCTTGATCCACCTATTGAAAAAAGGCATATTCATGGGCTTCTGTACCAGACGCAAAGGTCTTGTGATTCTGGAAGCACAATTTCCAGGATACAATTCATTAAATTATCGGCCCTGTTTCGCCCGCTAAAATGAATAGTCACTTGCGGAATCTTGTCTCTGCTGTCATCCAGGTGTACTGGTTTGCAAATGGCTGCGGAATGAGTTGACTTCCTAGGGAACTGACTGTCTAGGCGGGTCCAGTGTGTCTCTTGAACCTTGCTTCCACAACAAGCAACTCTACATCAATCTGGGCATTGAAGCGAGATCATTTATCTATTTTTTTTTGATTCCGATGAATTGTTCCATGTTCTGATGGTTTGGTACCTCATCAGCGTCCCCACAATGCTCTATCATACCATTAATTCACTTTTCCTAGCTAATTTCGTATGGCCAATCTCGGGAAGAGTCATCGGCTTCAGCCTTATTACTCCTGTATGTAAAGTAGGTTTGGTGTCTAGCTTTTTTTTTCTTCTATTCAACAGTGTCCTAGCCGGTTTAATCTCCATCGAATGAGAGTTACCGGTGTCCGGCATAGAACCTCATCTCGCATGATTTAAGCCTTCGTATCCTGCACGCAGCCGCCGGGTTGTGCCCGACTATATGCCGGGTATGCGTCTGAGCCCATTCAACTAATAATTCTCCATTTATATATATGGACAACCTCGCTAGTACACATCGTTACAAGGCTTCTTTTTTTCCTTTTTTAACGGACTTTCCTATTTCCGTACTTTCAAATTCTCATTCTCTTCTTTTTAGTCGAGTTTGCTCTTCAATTATCTTATCGCTGGCTAAAGTCATCTATCTGGCTTCTAATAGCTATTGACTTCACTTCAATTTCTTCTCAAAACAAGGGTTCCAGAGCATATTTCATTTCTTTCATTTTGTGGCTTTGCGCAAATACCAGAACCTTTTTTCTCCCATAGAGTCGTTTACTGTTACCTACTTTTTTTGCTACAGTTCCATTCGTCACTCATGATTCCAACTAGAAGAGATGTCTTCTTAGAAGACACAGAGTACGACTCAAGTTATGTGTTACTTTTCACTATTGCCTCATCCATGATTTGGATTATGGTACCCGGTTTGGCCTTCTTATACTCTGGTTTGTCTAGAAGAAAATCGGCACTTTCTATGCTTTGGATTGTCATTGTCAGTTCCTTTGTCTCTATATTCCAATGGTACTTTTGGGGTTACTCTTTGGCCTTTTCCAAATCTGCTAACAATTTTATCGGAAACTTACATGCTTTTGGCTTCAAAAATGTTTTGGGAAAAGCTTCCGATACTTCTGTTTACCCGGAAATTGCCTTCGCTATCTTTCAAATGCAGTTCCTTTTGGTTACAATTGCCATTATGGCTGGTGGCTTGATCGCTGAAAGAGGTCGTTTTGTTCCTGCTTTGATTTTCATGTTTTGTTGGGCTACTGTTGTCTACTCTCCTGTTGTCTACTGGATCTGGGGTGGTGGCTGGGCCTCAACCTGGCGAGGTGGTGCTCTCGACTACGCTGGTGGTGGACCAGTTGAGATTCTCTCTGGTGTTTCTGTTTTCGTCTATTCCGCCTTCTTAGGAAAGAGAAACCCAACCTTGATGATCAACTTCAGACCTCACAACATCTCTACCATTTTCTTGGGTACCAGTTTGTTGTATGTCGGTTGGTTGTTTTTCAATGGTTTCTCCTGTGGAAATGCTTCCGTAAAGGTTCCATATGCCATGATGAACACTCACTTGTCCGGTGCTTTCGGTGCCATCTCTTGGTGTATTTTGGATTACCGTTTGGAGGGTAAGTGGTCCATGGTTGGTATCTGTTCTGGATGTATTTCTGGTTTGGTTGCAGCTACTCCCGCTTCTGGTTTCATTCCTTTGTGGGCATCAGTTATCATGGGTGTTGTTTCCGGTGTGGTTTGTAACTTTGCTACCCAATTGAAGTACTTGGTCCATGTTGATGACTCTCTAGATGTCTTGGCTGAGCACGGTATAGCTGGTATGGTTGGATTGCTTTTCAACGGTATCTTTGGTTCTTCCACTGTTGCAGGTTACGATGGTTTTACCAACCATGCTGGTGGATGGATCGACCACAACTGGAAACAATTGTATGTCCAAATCGTCTACATTTTGGCCACAACTGCTTATTCTGGTGGTGTCACTGCGATCTTGTGTTTTGTCATTGACAAGATTCCTGGTTTGCACTTGAGAGTCGACTACAATGGTGAGGAGACTGGTGTTGACGAGGACCAAATCGGTGAGTTTGCTTATGATTACGTTGAGGTTAGAAGAGATTTCTTGGACTGGGGTGCGCCTTCTGGATACCAAACCGAAGCAGCTTCTGTAGCACCTAAGGCTGCTGAGGTTTTGCAAGCTGTGGAAGAATCTGCCGAAGGTTCCAGTCATGACGAACCCCACCTTATTTCTGAGAAGCGCGATTAATACCTTTTCCTTCCCGTTTTCCATTTCTCTAAGTCTCGTTAGATTCTTGTGAGCCGTCTCAACGTTATCATGAAAATAGCATAGACCTTCCTAATAGTACAATTCATTTAAATCTTCACGAACTCTCATGTAAACTGACACTAGTCTTGTCAATTTAATTTGGAAATTTTCTGGAAAGATTGTGTTTCCTTTCAATTTTTCAATCATTGATTCACTGGACAATTTCTGTTTGCTGACTCGTTTTTTGATTGCTTCGTGGGATTTTCAATACCAACTTCCCTAGCCTTCTCTAACCTGCAGCTAACTGGCTGCAAAAATTGACTTTAAAGTAAATATTCCTGGCGAAACAAAGACCTGATACTTTGTTCTCTTTGTCATGTTTTTTACGTGCTAAAATTTATGATAGAAACTGTGTTAAATATTTTATCAAAATCGTTTTCGATGTTGGTTAGGTGTTGTCTTCTTCATGTATGCCTGTATGAATAGGGCACCATTCAAAACATAACTGGATGGAACAATGGAACAATTAAAATCTTCGGAGGAAACAAATCAAATACTACTTCTAAGCCCCTTTTCGCAAAAATACATTTTTTTACTATTTTCTAGATTCTTTATCCCGAAATAGAACCCTTTGTACCTTCCTGACCTGTGCGTTATATGCAATGACACGTACAACCTCTTCAGGTATCATTCTTACTACCAAAATAACCCCAGAATGGACGCGTTGGGGACAACTTTTAAAACTTTAAGAAACAGGTCTGAAACTCTGAACGCGCTCGATTCTTCACATGCTAATTCTGTATCTCTGGCCCTCAAAACCCCGGCGCTGGAGAGAGAGTTGCCTACCAAACGGGAGAGTTCAGAAGACCACCCATTCTACGAAAAAAGCAGCAAAAGACTGCGGAATACCGAAGCTTTAGTTGAGAACATGCCGCTTTTAATGCCTTGTGTAGAAACTCCAGGTGAAATCCCATTTATCCGAGACTCAAACTTGAAGTCTGCTCTTCACAAGAAGACCACTTCATTGGTAGATGCCCCTAGCACTTCTGCGTCTGCGTTCAATTTGGGACAGATCTCAGAAAAACCATTTGATGATTTGAAACCTATTGATGATAAAAGTGGAAACGTTGTTGGTCATAATAGTGCAACGGAGAGCTCTCTTTTGACACCAGCTGAATCCTACAAGAAAGATCCATTTAATCTCACCAAGGAAGATCCGTTTGATCCTACTAAACAATATCTGTTAAATCCTCTTAAAAATGATGGAGAGCAACAAAAAAGTGATAATACCCTTGTAGATGAAGATGCAGATGTCACTCTTGAAGTGTTGGAGGAAATGCATAAACTCGAAGAATGTTTCCCCATCCTATCAGAACGGTACCGGCTCATTGACAAAATCGGTGAAGGTACATTCTCCACCGTGTACAAGGCGGCTGCAGTCGATGGAACTATCTTGCTTGACTCCCAAATGTGGAAATCTCCACCTCTTCATCGCTCCAATTCCTCCCAAAAGGAGAAAACTGTCAAGAAGAAAAACCCTCTTGTGGCATTGAAGCAAATTTATGTGACTTCTTCGCCAAACAGAATTCATAATGAATTAAATCTCCTTTATATGCTCAGTGGTAATTCACATGTGGCTCCGTTGCTCGATATCTTAAGATATCAAGATCAGGTCCTTGCTATCCTACCATACTATCAGCACTCAGATTTTCGTGATTTCTACCGAGATATACCTGTTAAAGGCATAAAAAAGTACATGTGGGAACTTCTACAAGGGCTTGAATTTGTACACGGTAAGGGAATTATCCATCGAGACTTGAAGCCAACGAATTTCCTTTACGACCCTTTCAAAGGCAAAGGAGTCTTAGTTGATTTTGGTCTAGCTGAGAAGGTTTCATCCTCTTATTCTTCTCGATCTTCGAACGCCTGCCCTTGTCTATCGAAGGAGCGTTCTACGGCTAATAAAGCACAATTGAAACGTCTCAACATAAAAGCGGCTTATCCAAAATCTGATCAAAGACCTCCTAGACGTGCCAATAGAGCTGGTACTAGAGGTTTTAGAGCTCCAGAGGTATTGTTCAAGTGTACAAACCAGACATCTAAAATTGATATTTGGTCCGCTGGAATCATTGGTTTGTCTTTGCTTGCACGGAAATTTCCGCTATTTAATTCTCCAGATGATATTGATGCTTTGATTGAAATTTTGATAATTTTCGGCGTTGATAAAATGCAAAAGTGTGCTGAGTTACATGGGTGTGGCCTTGAGCTTAACGCGCCTTTGGTTCAGAAATCTGCTTTCAACGGAAACTTGGTCAAATTTTTGGCTATTACCTTGATAAACGAAGAAAGGAATGGGTGTTTGCCTAGCGATAGTGTAATCTATGATACACTAAAGTTCTTGAGTGAAGACTCGAGCAAACTTATCAAACCACTGATTAACGAAAATGAGAATGATCCCAAAAGTCGAGAAAATTACAAAGCAGAGATGGAAGATTATTATGACCTCAAACATTTCTTGCAGCTTCTTTACAATTCTTTGAGTATGGATCCGGTGAAACGGTTTTCAGCTACACAGTTGCTCAAGTCGCCTTTCTTCAACGAATTGATGTTAAACAAAGATGATGAAGTGTTACTATAAATCAGATAAATTAATGAAGTTAAAGGGTATCATTTGGTGCTCCCTATAGAAAAACTGTCGGTACTTGAGACCAGCTCAGACCGACTTCTTTTCTTGGTAGGCACCATGGAATTGGAAAGGGAATCGTTCAAGTCGCCTTCTGGATGGGCCGGGAAATAAGTTTTGTTCCATTTGCGATTAAATTTGGACAAAAGGTCACTTTGATCGCGAACAACATTCTCACCACTTGCGCCGTTCGCCAGAACTTGTGTGGGGGGTGAACTTGGTTGAGGGCTTAGGTTGCCAGGTTTCACTGGCAAGCTGTGAGCCAGATTATGCGTGTTGTCGTGTGCTAGAGGAGATAAAGGTTGTTGGGGCATTGGTTCGTTTCCGTGAGATGATAAGAAATTATGGATTAAATCTCGCGTGGGCATGGGTAATTTTACGGATGGAAATGGATATCTTGTATCAGCAACTGTAGCCGCAGGTGATGGAAAAGGGGACTGGTGACCTGAAAGGAGTTCCAACTGTAAGTCTTTCGAGAGGAGCAACTTCTTCTTGAGAAACATCGACTGAGTCATTGACGAACTGCGGGCTTTCTTTGCAGTTACTGATGTTCGGGAATGTGTAGTAACTGTGTCATCCTCCAACAACTTTAGAGGTGTAGCAGCAGGTTGAGTCACTTCGGAAGTCAAAGCTAGAGGAGAGGGCTGACTATCATCCAACAGTCGATGTTGGGTATTGATAGGCAGCGATGTATTGATGGGGTTGGATGTAAGAGGCTTTTGCTTAACTTCTTTATCGTACTTGAATTTGAAATCTCTTTTCAAACTAGGTAGAAAAGTGGGTTTCTGTACTTTCTCACTCGATTTGCGGCGCCAGGCTACAGAACGGATTGAATTGTGCTCGGGCTCAGAAATATCCTCATCTGAAAGGACCACACAGCTAGATTTGAGTTTGCCCTTAGGTAGCCTGGTGGCTAAAGAGATGTTATCTTTGGGAATTTCTTTCGGTGAGGTCATTCCTCCAAGAGAAGCCAAGCTTGTGTTGCTATTATTACGGGTGGGCCTAAGAAAAATGTCATCGATAGACACTATGGAGTTTCTAGGAGACTCCAAGCTCACCCAAGATAAGCTGCGTTGATGTGTTGATTGGGTGGAACATATTGAATTTATCGATGAAGAACGATGCTGTTTGGTTCCTGGATGGATCTGTTGAGTGTTTAAGGAGAGCTGTTTATTGAACCTTGGGCACTCGGAATCACTATGTGTTTCGATAGAGCTTGCCGGACTATGGGATAAAGACACCATTTTTTTTCGTCCTGGAGAACTGTCCTTGGTTGGTTCCTAGTGACGCGTAAACTTTTGCCTGATCTATCCAAAAGGCTAATGGAGAAACGCTATGGATGAAACGCTATGGATGGATGTGATGTGATGAAACGGAATGGATGAGATCTAGATGATACGGCAACAATGTATAGTCACGATCGGAGGGAGGAGGGAAGAAAAAACGAGATAAGAGTATAATTATGAGCTGTTTTCAATGGAAACTATTGAATTCAGTTCTATTTTGGGGGGTTTTGTATTCGTTTTCGTCAAGACACTGTAGTACAATTATCTATTTGAAGCATTGTAGTATGGGGTTATCCGGTACACAGGGGATGCGATGAGAAGTGTAAAAAAAGAAGAAAACGCAGTAAATTATCAATGGAAAAGGAATGAAAAAATCACTTCATGTTACTTTCAAGGACGTTTCAAAAGAAAATCATTTTGTTTTTTGTTTCGTTGTATTATCTCTCCATGTGAAACCCTTATCATGTTCCCGCTGCTATCGCCCTTAAAGATACGGTTAATCGCCTAAAGGGTTTGCTATGGACCTACATAAATCAGGAGAAGTCTGCCCAATGAAGAATCTCCTATTCTTAACCTATTCGGGATATTTTATCCTTTTCGGGTGTAGGGGAGTATTGAACTTCTAGGTTTTTTTAATTCTTTTCGCAAAATTTCCTAAACTAAGATCATTTTACTTAGTGATAAGAAGGAGGGTGTACTTTCTTGCTTTGTCTCAGAAGACCGTAGAGGAAGCGCAGTCGCAGACTTGGTGCAGAACTGGTGGAGAGGCTTGGTGCAAAACTGGCTGCAATATAGTTCAGTATTACGACAAAGACAACGGGAAATGTGTCCTGAATTGTCAAAAAATGATAGCCTAATTTATCCTGTGTTTATTTCATTTTGACAAGAAATTCAAAGCTTTTCATAATTCCTTGTTTTGTTCTGGTTACCGTCACACAGAAAACGAGTACCGTATGCGGCTGTAGCACCTTTTTTGACAGCCCAGGCTGCCCCGGCGATAGAGACACCATAAACTTTAGTAGTTCATAAGTGAATACAAACAATCTTTGGATTATTTTATTTCTTTTTTGACTCTCTTTTGGTTTGGGCAAATTTTAAAGGTATTTTTGGGTTTTGCTACTTTTCTTTGAGTGAATATTAATTTGTCTTGAATTGCTGATTCCCTGGAAAAAATGGAAATCCAGGATGGTGTCGAACACCACGAGGACATGTCATTTCTTCTTACTAGAAATAAAAGAAATAGAAACGATTTTTTTCGTAATAAAGTTTGGAATTTAGTAAATAAGCTTTTGAGAAGGTATTGTGAAGAGAAATTTCCAACTTCACTACTTTGTGTTTTTCGAGTGCCACATACTAATAAAGGGCAAGAAAGCACTCTGGCCTTGAAATTAGCTCCAAAAACAGAATTTGAATCATGATCAACAATGTTTCAAAATCTTAGAAGCTTTCAGTCAGCTACTTATAAATATATATTTCATAGTTTTGTGGGCCCAAGAAATGATAGGTAGAATCAGTAAATGCAAAGAAAAGGAATATAGGAGTATAGGATTGAGAATACGGGAATATAATACACAAGAAAAGAAGCATAAAGCTATAAAAATAAGAAATGAGACAAAGAACTAGGAATATCTCCAAGATAAGAAACCACAACACCTTTTTTGATGTAAATGGTTGTATAGTGTAGTGGTTATCACTTTCGGTTTTGATCCGAACAACCCCGGTTCGAATCCGGGTACGACCTGTTTTTTTGAAAATCCACACCCCCATATTTTTTTCGATGCGATGGGCATCTCTTCTCAAACCTATCAATATTATTCTTCCTACTGTACCACAACCAGGAATGATTAGAACAGTGTATGTACCCATTTTTTTTGCAATTTACAAAGAAATAATAACCTCCAAAAATGAATCATAACTAACTTCTCCAGTAAGCCTAAAAACGCCCGCTCCAAACGAGCTTTGGCTAAGAAAGAAGCTAAACTCGTCGAGAACACAAAGCAGGCTCTTTTCGTGCCCGGCGCCACCGGAAACAAATTCTTACATGATGCTATGGTCGACTTAATGGCATTGAAGAAACCTGATGCCAAAAAATTCTCCAAAAAGAATGAGATCAGACCTTTTGAAGACGCCACTGGCTTGGAGTTCTTCGCTGAAAAAAACGACAGTTCGTTAATGGTTTTCTCTTCCCATAACAAGAAAAGACCCAACACTCTTACATTTGCACGTTTTTTCAACCACAAAGTCTATGACATGATTGAGATGTCCATCCAAGACAACCACAAGCTACTTAGCGATTTCAAGAAGGTTACTTTCCCAGTAGGATTGAAGCCAATGTTCACATTCAACGGTCCAGCTTTCGACAGTCACCCAGTTTTTCAACAGATCAAATCATACTTCATGGACTTTTACCGTGGAGATGAGACCGATTTGCAGGATGTTGCAGGTTTGCAATACATCATTTCATTGTCAGTGGCCGAAATCGAAGACCCTAACTCCACCGTTCTTCCATTGTTGCATTTCAGAGTTTACAAATTGAAGTCGTTTAAGAGTGGCCAAAAAATTCCCCGTGTTGAGGTGGATGAGATTGGTCCTAGATTTGACTTCAAGATTGGTAGGAGAGTGACACCTTCGCCAGAGGCAGAGAAGGATGCATTATCTAAGCCTAAACAACTACAGGCCAAGGAAAAGAAGAATGTTTCGACCGACTTCATGGGTGATAAGGTTGCTAAGATTCATGTTGGTAACCAAGACTTGAGCAAGATGCAAACCAGAAAGATGAAGGGTTTGAAGGCCAAGTACGATCAAGTTGACGAGGAAGAGTTTGACGGGGAAGATTTCCCGGAGGACTTCGAAGAGTCTGAAAGCAAGAGACAGAAACTTTAAATTTAGATTCTGTGTTTTTTCATAGCCTACAGCAGTCAGCTCCATCCCGCTACGGTTTTTGTAATATAGCTGGAGTCCAGACAAAATAATACACTAGCATTTCGTTTGAACCTTTAAATTAATCATTTTAACCATTGAATAATCTTTTCCCCCAAAAACTCCAATATTAATAGTCTTTTGTTATGTTCTTTTTGTTCCAAGTCAACTTGTTAGAGATGAATACCTGATGTTTAATATTTCTTCAGGGATTTAGAACCAATCGAAGTAAGAAACTCTAAATAACTTGAAATAACTTGAAATAACTTTAAATAACTTTAAATAGCTTTAAATAACTGTTATATGAGAGCGACAGCTACCTTTGCTGGTTATCGCCCACTTATGTTTAACTTGAATATTCCATCACTCAAGACTGACTTTGAAAAACTTTGAAAAACTTTAAATGACTTCAAATAACTTCAAATAACTTTAAATAACTTTAGAAAGCCAAAAAACTTTAAAAAACTCAAAAAAACTTGTCTAGTGTATTGTTTGAAATTTCAATTCCACTACATCTCCGCGATTCATAGAGCTCAGCTCATACACCCGTTCATAACCGAAACAAGCCCGAAAATGTCTAGTCCCGGCGGGATCTTTAAAGCTCGGCAGTTCGGCACGGAATCGGCTTCGAAAAGAAGCTTTCTTGCCGATTCAACCTTGGATTCTGTGTCGTATCACCCAGCTCTTCTGTCGACCTACTCTCGAAGTGAACTCACCAAAAACGATAACTATTGTGTTTCTCGTCTCCCCGCTTTGCCTCCAATTCTTAACAATGACCATATGAATGATGACTCTTGCTTTCTTAATGGTTATGCCGATGGAAAGACCGAGTTTGCTCTCGTAGTTAGTGAAAAATCAATCAACGTTTGGCCCTACAACTCATCCGATGATGTGCCTATAAGCTTTGAGTTTCCCCTAGGTGAGAGCTCCAAAGATGCATTACAATTGGCTATTTTGACCCGTTCGAGTCCGGGCACTTCTTTGGATCCAGGTTTAGTGATCGTCAACTCTACTACTGGCCATGTCCGTTTCTACGAAAGCGTTCAACATGCCCCTGCTTTGGGCATGATCAACAGCAAATCGATTGAAACAAAAATTAGTATTCTGGAAACTCTGGGAGAGTATATCACATTGGTTGAGAATGTTGAACCGGCGGGAATAGTCGTAGCCACCTCGTGGAAACGCGTTGTGCTCATCCTTCTAAGAGATCACAAAGGCGCTCCAAAATTGACCACTTTAGAGCTCACTCGCCCTTCAACCACTTCTAGGTTTTTTTCTAGCTGGATGGGATCTCGTGATGACGAGCTTACTGATGAAATTGTCTCCCTCAAGGCCAGTGCCCCATCTCATCACGGAACCCAAGACATTATTGTCCAAGATGCAGCAGGTACTTTCAAAAAGTACGTTTTTCAAGCATCTAGTACCGGCATGCCCATTATTAATTACAAGAAGACTCTCCTGTACCGTTTAGCAACATACTTGGAGAGTAACATTGATGGGTTCATTCCTGGCTCTGTGGTCAAGGTCAAATTCTTGGATCTTTGGCCAGCATTTTGTGGTGGATCCACTAATGAAGCAAGTGATTTGTACATAGCCTTGGTTTGCGTCCAATCATCGTTGCAAAATGCCAATGAGGAAAGGCTAGCTCTTTTAACCATGAAGATCAACGACAGTGGTGTCATGATGATTGGCTCTCATCAGCTTCCCCAAACCCGACACTGCAACAACATTTCACTTGTCTCAAAACCTAAACTATTTATTCCCAAACCTGGCTCTTCAGCCTTCGTCATTATTGACAATGCTGTTATACTTTGCGACTTGAGATCTGACCGACCCAATCCCTCTGAGGTTGTGTATTATAAACCCAAATGGGAAGATACAATCAAATTTAAGCCATCAGTCCAAGTTATTGGCTGCGGCTACGAAGATAAAGCCAAAGACGACAAAAACCCTGCTTTAATATTCATTACCTCGGATTTTGGCGTCGTGAGAATTGAACGTTTTGACGTTGGTCATCTTTCAAACAAGTCTCTGTATGAAGATGCCACAAACCCAGTTAACATTCTTAAATCTCATATTGAACAGGCCATTTACTTTAGTGAGTCGCCTTTCCTTGATTTTAATGTTGGTTCAAATTTTTCCGAGCAGATAATAAGTGAAGCCGTTCGTTCTGTAACAGCAGAAATCATGAATGCTTCATCATCCTATTTGCCTCCATACTTCTCAAGTACACGCGACTCTTTTACTTTGCGGTTGAAATTGTTGGGAGAACTTATTGACTTTGTGAAAAACAATTTCCAAACTTGCTGGATCAACCTTCAACCGGTCATCGTTGAAGTCTTAGAAAAGATTGAAGTGTCCCTGAAATTGTGGAATTTGATTGACTCAGACGAGTTAGAGACCAAAGCCCTCAAAACGAAGTTCAGAGATATTTTAACTCAAAAAGAGTTTCGCAGTCTTAACTCGCAATCTGATGTCTTAAGAGAATATTTCGAAAAAGATGTTTCGGGTATTCTTGATGTTTTGACCCGTGTTATTGAAGACAATCATCAAAGTCAACCTCTTTCCATCCAGCTCCAATTAAGAATATTATTACTTTCTCTTCACGATGGAGTCTATCTCAACGAGCTTCAGTACATTGTGCCAAACCAGAACATTGCTCCAAGGAAACTATGGATTTTCGATACCAGTTTGATTCTTCAAGCCGAGGAGCTTGTTAGCAAGGCTTATTGTGCTAAAGATAGTACTCTTATTCAAAGTACGAGCCACAAAGAAGAATTTGTAAAGCTCGTGGCCACATTATACTATCTAATATCTAGTGCTGTGATTTACATGAAGATCAACGACGATGACCAGCTTCTGGAATACACCAACTGGTTTGAACGCAGAAGAACTGATTGGATACAAAGCCTTTTAGAAAATGGCCTTCTGAGAGAAGCATTAGTGATTGCAGAAAGATATAAAGACTTCTCATCCGTTGCCAGAGTTCTTGAAAAGGAGCGCGAACTTTCATCTCCAGAGTACATTCTGGACAAGGTCTCACTGTACATGCAAGAGTATGGGTATGAATTTGCCTGTAAACTTTTCGAGTTTGACGTGAAGCAGGACCGGATCCAGAGACTTTTGGTTGAATACAACAAGTACGAAGAATATTTGACAAAATTCTTTGATGAATACTCAGGTGAAACTGGAATATTTTCCTGGATTTATCACTTACAATACAAAAGATTCGAGAAAGCCTCGAATGTTCTAATCTCAGTGGCTGGTGATGAGCATTTGAGAACTCAACAAAGCCGTGAATTCTGCTACTCCATGGCCAAGCTTTCAGCCATAGCAGCTGAAGCGCAAGGGACCCAATCGACTACACATTATGCTTTAGAAGAGCTTGCCATCGAGGCCGAAAACAATCTTGTGGTTGTGAGAATTCAGAACAAAATCTACCAGTATATTTCTCAATTTGTTCAGGGGAAAAAAGACATGATAACATTGGAATATTTTCTAGAGAGTTTCATTAATCCCAGACTTTCCAAGTCCGATACTGAGAAACAAGTTGCACCATTTTTCGAAAGCTTCGTGGATCAGAAAGTGCTTACGAAAAGGCAACTTATCACGTTATTGACCGTTTTGAATCCGGTAGCTCTGATGGAAACCATATTTGCAGATGCATTGACAGTCGCGGCCCTGATTAACAACGATGCCATTTTCCAAGAGCTTGCTCGACAAGTGTGGGCTAAAGTTCTTGTTAATACGGATAACTGGAGTTTCATAACTGCTACCGGAGATAATACTGATGAAGTGAATAAGTTGAAGATTCATGACTCCATCTTGTACCATACAATGAAAGGTGTCAAAGGAAATGGAGAAATCTTGAGTGTTTTAGACATGGTCATTGGTGAAGATAATAAGGTCATGAGAAGCCTTCACGACAAGGTATTGGCGGATAAATTGAGGGACCTTAAGCTGGAGTTTGATGTTAGAAAATGGGTCACTCTTGCTAGGGCCGAAGCATAAATAAACTTTGCAATAAAAATAACCTCCGTTGCAAACAACTTCGCCAATAACCTGGCGATAAAAAATTTGGAACAATATTTCAAGCAAAAACAACAATAAGTTTGCATCAATTGGGTTCATCTTGCTCAGATGTGTTTCCGTCATCCTTATGTAGATTCAAACGAACCAAAGGCTCTGGAAGCGGGCAACCCTTTTCATAATCACCCTTTGAATATTTCAATAGCCCTAGTGATGCCAATGATATTGACTTCATTATGTTTTGCCAGCTAGACAACACTAGAGCTACACTTTCCACGCCTCCAGCCATTTCGTCTAATTTGTCTTCAATTTGAGATAATTGTTCCGCTAATATGCCGGTATAGGCTCGTATTTCCTTTAGGTCTTTTAGTTCATCCTCCTTTTGTTGGATTTTAATTTGAAGGTGAGTTTTCATTCTGGTGGTTTTATTATGAGTAAATACGTAACAAGATGATATCACGGTCACGTGAGCACAAAGACCCAGGGAGCAGTGCGCGTAACTGCTAAAACCAACAGGAAGTAAGAATCAAGATAATGTATTCTTTTTTTTATTTTATTTAATTAATGGATAATATGAGGTTTTGAAATTCAGTTGCGTACTGAGTCAGAAATGATGCAAAACAACGGAAATTTGAGTAGATCAAGAGCAAACTCGTGAAGATCAGAACTAAGAGAACTAAGAGAACCAAGAGCATTAAGAGAATTAAGAGAATTGAGGACAAAATAGAATTATGTAAACGGAAATTATCCCACAAAAACACAAGAAAAATCAGGGTTTTAATGTTTGTCCATCATACCCAATTGGCTAATAAGTAGATGATGGTATCCTATCACTCTCTCATGAGGAAGGAATGGGTACTTTCAATAAACGATTGAAGAATTGTTCAATGATTTTATTACAAAAAATACCTGCGCAAGTAATTTTCTTTTCATATTGTGATGAACTGCAGTAACTTTTCCTAAACTATCATCAACAATTTTTGGAACTTCAATCGGCTGAATCAATTCACAACAATGTTAGAGTGATAGAGTGATAGAGTGATGTGATAGAGTGATAGAGTGATGTGATAGAGTGATAGAGTGATGTGATAGAGTGATAGAGTGATGTGATAGAGTGATAGAGTGATGTGATAGAGTGATAGAGTGATGTGATAGAGTGATAGAGTGATGTGATAGAGTGATAGAGTGATGGAGTGATGGAGTGATGGAGTGATGGAGTGATGGAGTGATGGAGTGATGGAGTGTGTTTCGGTAATATTTGGTTTTATATTTTGGTTCTCTAATGTTCAATCTACTCTGTGCTTTCCTATTACCACTTTCGAAAGTGACTTCATTAATGTAGAAGAGATATACCAATGACAAGGATGGGCTAATCAAGAAAATATCTACAAAATGGTCTACTGAAGATCACTACAGTAGTCTTCTAATCATAGCACGTTCCTACAATCTACGTCTGCCATTTTCTTCAACATTTCTTCAACATTCCTTCAACATATCAACATTTCTTCAACATATCAACATTTCAACATTTCTCCAGTCCTTCTCCAATCTATCCTCCTACGTATGCCTCACATCAATACATTCTGAACAAATGCACCTTTCATAAGCTGTCAATGATTCATGCATCCAGACTTGAATAGATTAAATTCTAAAAAATCCAAGACCCAAATTTACCTTCCAAAACTGCACAACTCTTCGTAATTTCTTGCTCTTAATTCAAGTAAAATCGCTTTGATAGCATGTACTGTGAATCCAGTAAGTGGAGTTGCAGCCATAAATGCTATTCAAGGGACTTTATTAGCAACTCCCAGTCCCGATTATATGAATACAATAGTAAGCGGTTTTAAATTTTGAGACAAATTCCCGGGAAACAAAAACAAATACAAAAAAATGGATTTTTCATCCACTCAATTGGCAATTGATCAACCATTAACCAGGCGGGACTTGATCCGCTTTAGATCTAACGTTGGGTGTCAACTTGGGCGCTTGTTTTGTTCGAGAGCATTGGATGTTCGAAGAAATGCTACACTACAACAAAAAATCAGAATTGGAAGCTGTTAAGGAGTATTTAAAATGGTGCCCGTGATCGTCTCGAACTGTTCTGCAAAGGCTTCATGACAAAAGATGATTGGGAATGACGCTTAAGTCTCATGAACTTGACAGATTTCACATTCCAATAGGCTGCTGGAACATAGATAGCGTTAGTTTTATCGGCAATTTCGCCTTTAGGGATGTTGCCGCAGTGCACAAGAACTCTTGGAGCATCCTTTAGTCCCACCTTATCGAAGCCGCTGCGAAATTTGATATCTCTGTCCTTGTGGATATCCATGGGCTTCCTGGTGGAACTATTTCCGATGCCCACAGTGGTGAGCAGGAATATGAAAGCATCAGGTTTTGGGAGTTAATCAGGATAGAATGATTGAAGTCGTTCGTTTTATGGCCGGGGATTTGATAAACCACGAAGATATATTGAGACAAGGAGCCATTGTGAGTAGAAAGAACACAAAAATTATTGGTCAAATCATGGTGCAAATTCCGGGTTTTAGCGGTATGAAGATGCTTTTGAAGATGCTTGGTCTTTTTGCCGCAAGTTTGCTGATCAGGGTCGCATAGTTTAAAGAAAAGAATCTCTTATGTAGTCATGTTTGCAAGCTCATTTCCAGAAAAAAGGCTGGACTACTTTTGGGAATATAAACATGGTTTTTTCAAGGCTATGGAGCTTTTTGCAGCCCATAAGTACCAACTCTGAGATTACTCAAGTTTACTCGAGTGAGTCCTTAAGGCAGCTATGATTTATTGCTGAAGAGTTTTGAGATCAATTATTATTCAATATAAATCTTATTTGTTTCATTTTGTTCAATTTATTTTTTGGTTAATTTCGTCTAGTTCATTGTTAATCAGCCATTCGCAGCCACTTGCAGCCATTTAAAGATCATTTAAGGCGAAATAAGACCAAAATTATCAAAACCGTGGAGAGAGAAAACAAAAAAGAACTTGTTTCAAAAGTCTACACTTTTCACAATATCTAATGTTTCCGGTAGTGTTCGAGTTCATTGATAGTGACTATTCCACCAATCAAATGTGGTACTTGTCTTATCAATTGGTACAGCTAACGAGTAATTTGTTCATCAAAACCTAGTAAGTTCTTAAACAAAGTTCAAATTCTTAGATCTTTGAAACTGACGAGGTTCGAATGAGGACAGTACAAGATGAACGATTTGTGTCAAGTGTCGTAAACAACCATCTTCTAGCTGAATTGAAAAAGTTCAGAACCAAACAAAACAGAAATCTACCGAAACAATATTTGCTTTTCAATAAGTATCAAATGTTGCAGCCAAATAGAGTATCAAATGGTATTGTGGTAAAGTACTAAATGTTGTGTTGACCTTGGGTGATGCCAATGGAAATTCGGGAACATCTTCTGGATCAGGCTACATTTCTTTTTGAGATCACTTAAATTTGTCTAGAGAAAAATGATTTGATTTCAACTCCGTCTGAATAGCCTCTCTCAAGAGTATTGACGACGTCTTTGGTGCCAGTCTCTTTACAGCAAAGCAAAGTGCAACTGCCCTTAAGTTCAAAGTAGCCAAGAAATATGCCTCGGCTTGGCGAATTCAAAAAACGTTTTATTAATAGAAGATTCTGCAAAATCCTAAAGAAGAAAAATGTTCCCGATTTGGAAAACTATCCTTCCACTCGTATTGAATTGGCTAAAAGTAGTAACAGAAAGTCAAAAGACATGGCGACCACAAATAGAAATTCTGATCAACTTCTCTAAACAAAAAAACAAACATCAAAAAACCCCAAAAAAGACATCTGCTGGTGATCATTTTCGTCTATCATCTTTTCATTCTACACTATCAGGAATGTTCGATGCAGGTTCTTTGTTTTGCAAACAACAACACCCTTCGAATGGCCAGATTATCCTTTGGATCGCAACATTTCCAAAGTAGAAGTGGTCGTTCAGTGCTACAGAAAGAAAATGCAGAAAAAGTCGCAACCAAATCAAGTCAACTGTCGGCTGAAGATGAGGATCTTGAGATAGCATCAGATGAAGAGATTTCAACACAAACAGCACACTTATCGTCCAGCAATCTGCCGATTTTGAGCCATGACAAGACTCTTACAAAAGAAAAACAATTACCAAGTAACGAAAATAACGAACAATGCTTGAATGGTCCATCCAACCCATTAGATCGTCTATACAAGGAGCTACTTGCAGAGAACGTACTACTCCAAACGGAAAATAAGAAACTCAGAGAAGAAAATAGTAAATTAAGAAACAATATCGACGGGGAAAATCGGAATATCCAGTTGCATGACCTTGAAAAAACCGTCTTGTCGTCTTTTGCCAAGGTTCTAGATGCTGTTCAAAGTTGTAAAACCAAACCTAGCCATAGTGCATCAAAGTTGCCAATCTCTCTAGAACTTTCAAAACTTGCCACTGATGAGCAAATAATTCCAACCCAGGATCTCTTGCCTGTCGTGGCGACAAGTTCTCGTGCAATCGAAGGTTCTTCCACTGTCACAAACACATCTGAACATGATGCCCAAAAAGAAAAGAAACTCAATGATTATCTGGATCTCACGTTTTTCAAATCAATAGAAAGACCCAGAATAAACAAGCGTAGATCTTTCCATGTGAAGAAAGAGGAGAACTGTGACGATGTGAGCTCAGATGAGCTCATGATCGCAAACATAAGGAACTCAATGAATCACGACGAGATCATGAATATGGCAGGCAACAGAAACGATGCTTATGATTCAAAACAGTTGCAAATTGAGTCCACTCCAGGCGATGTAGTCTTTGGTCATGATATGGTTTCTAATTCAACACCTCTGAAGAAAAGAAGAAAACACACAATAACGGACATTTATGGCGACGAAATCCTGTTGCACAAAAAAATCAAGCTACCCTCTAGACAAGCATACTCAGACATTGATACTGACATTTCAACCGCCAAGTCATATCCCAAAAGTGATCAGAAAAAGTCTGGTCGAAGGGCTCTTTCCAACATCACAAACAAGACAAAAAGGTCAAAGTTTCACGAACCGCTTACGTTGGAACCGGTTGAAAAAAACTTCTTCGACTTTGTTGATGGGGATGTTCTCAACGAGCAAACACAACAGTCAGTAGCATCCATTAAGAAGAGATTAAAGTGAGAGGTTCATTCCCAAGAAAAAGAATTCATTTATTACACAATGAGATATTTTTCTCACGTTGTATGGATATGTTTCTGTGCCTCTTAGCATTTAAGGTCGTGGGAGCTATACGCTCATTGCCATTTCAATAGATTTTTGAGGCTTATAGTTGAGAATTTCGAAATCCTCATACGTGAAGTCATCGATGCTTTTGATTTCTGCAAGTCTCTCGGATTTAATTTTGAGTTTTGGAAACTCTATGGGTGTTCTTTCAATTTGAGTCTTGAGCGCATCAATGTGATTCAAATAGACGTGTGCATCACCCATGGTATGAATGAATTCACCACAGTCCATGTCCACAACATGTGCAATCATGCGTGTTAGCAATGCGTAAGAAGCAATGTTGAATGGAACACCGAGCCCAATGTCACAAGATCTCTGGTAGAGAAGACACGATAACTTTGGTTTCTGACCAGCAGGAAAGTTGACATAGAACTGACAAAAGACGTGGCATGGTGGCAAGGCCATTTTGGGAAAGTCTTTTGGATTCCATGCACTCATAATAATTCTGCGATCATAAGGGTTATTCTTTAGTCTCTTGATGACTTCCTGAAGCTGGTCTACACCTTGACCGGTGTAATCGTCTTCACAAGTTTTGTACTCGGCACCGAAATGGCGCCACTGAAAGCCATAAACTGGGCCCAAGTCACCCTCTCTGTTGTTGGCCAAGCCAACCTTATCAAGGTATTCTCTGGAACCATTCCCTTCCCAGATTCTGACACCTTTTTCAGAGAGCTTCTTTGCGTCAGTACAACCTGCAACGAACCAAAGAAGTTCGTGAATAATTCCTTTGGCGAAAACACGTTTCGTGGTGAGAAGTGGGAACGTGTCATCGGAGAGATCAAAGCGTAACTGTGGTGGTGCAAAGATGGACTTGGTGCCCGTACCGGTTCTATCAGGGCGAAACTCGCCGTTCTCGATGATGGATTTGCATAAATCGAGATATGCCTGCTCTGCTGTGTTTTCTGTATTTGTCATTTTTTAAATGTGGCTTACAGGGTTGTGAGATTAGTCAACGCGTCTGGAGAGTGTGGTGGGAAATATGGAATGCATCTGGGACATGTCAAAATGAGGAATGCAAATTGAACGAATCAAGAAAACTGAAAAAAGATCTTGAAAAATATCTGAGACGTTTAACGTTTTCGAAAAGAAGAAAAAAAATGAATCAAGTTTGTCTTCTTAAGTATTTTCAGTATTTTCTTTAAAGGGTCAATTCCGGAATGACGTCATTCTAAACAGCTAGGTCTAAACAGATGAATTCACATTTTCAGAAACGTAAAAGTTTTGAAAAGTAAACATTCTCTAGAAATCAAATCGATAATTATGAAATTTGGTATCATCAAGATCACTTCTACACCTACAGAAAGTATAGCCACAGAAAGTAACGATAGTACAAAAACAGCAAAAATAAAAGTGTCACAACAAATTATAATCTACAGTTCACATGAAAATTCATTAAAATTCATTTCAATTCCTTATACAATAACGAACTTTGGTTAATGACTCTTGTAACTAGAATCACTTGTTACCAAAGACAGCATCAGAAGCTTGTTGAAGGAGAGACTTGTCACCGCTTCTGGTGTTGTCACCAACAGCGTTGTCAACGTTGTCCGTGATCTTGTCTTTGACAAGCTCACCAGTACCCTTTTGGCTGTCAGGCTTAATAGCAGATTCGATCTTGTCTCCAATAGATTTGCGGCCAGCGTCACTCATGATTGTTTAGTAGTGGTAGTTGTTGATATTCAGATATATCTGATGATCACAACATCGGAGGGAAAATCCAGACCTTTTTATAATTTTCAAAATTGAAAAAGACTTGCTGTTTGTCTGATCTTGCTTGATCTAATTGCCCTTTGCTTCAGGCATTCTGCAGTACTGACAGATGTTGCAGGTTGCTAATAGATCACAGACTAAGACAGCAAACACAGCAACAAAGGTAATTCGGCTAAAAATAGTTCATGACTTCTCGGAAATAAGGATTAAAGCGATCCGTGACGCAAAAGCTTGCCTATCAGAGTCCATTACGTCATGTACCTTGAGACACACCTCCACACTTGCTACACATTTTGGATTGGACCCCGGAGCTCCGATGTCAATTACCAAGAGTGGTTGCTTTTCAATTGTTGATTTTTTCGATCAAATAGAACATTTCGCGGCGTAGCAATTTTAATTAAGAATCTGGATTTTGCTCCCTAAACAATTGCTCATCAAGAATTACGCATGTTTGACCCCGAACAAGACATAGGCAATTAAAAACAGGAATAAGGGAAAAAAAGATAGAGTCACAGTTTAACCACACAATTCGGAAGCATATTTTTGAATAATAAAAGTTCCGAAATAGCTAGAATATTCCATATTTTCCCAACCGTTAGATGCCTAACCAGCCAAGATAGCGGAACCATTTGGGTTCAACCATTATACAAGTGGCGGAAGCAATTTCCAAGGAATTTTCGCCGTTTTTAGGAAGTGTTGATAGCGTACCAACTATAACGACTTTACGCCCCTTAGCACTCTGAACCTTAGCACGCAAAACCACCGTACTGTCAGGTGGAGCTTGATTATGGAAATCTATGGTGAGGTTGGCTGTAACACCCTTCTTAGACGGTAATTGTGCAAAGCCACAACGACATAGACCCTCATCCAAAATAGTGGATGTAATACCATTGTGAACTAGACCATCCTGACTAATTAGACTCTTCCCTAAGTGGTAAAAGCCCGTGACTTCTCCAGTTTTGTCGTTGAGGAACAATATGGGGTCGATTTCGAAGAGATCAGGGCCAAACAAGAGTCCTGAGCCAACGTGGTTCTTTTTATGTTGGCTAGGAAACGATTCACTACTATAGCTCTTTACTACGTTTTTGTCATTTGAAAGTTCTTGATAAAGTGCCGAGTTCTTGATGGATTTCATTGCCGACTCATTAATGTATGAGATGTGACGAGGTTCCCATTGTCCACGGCGCCATTCGGTAGGAAAGAATATGAATCCTACACCAAATGCCACTAATGGTGTAGTGAGGCGAGTGATTGGTTTCAAAAATGACATTTTGAGTTGAAGTTTGGGAATATGTATGGGGGTGGTTGAGTAGATGGGGGGATGTAGTCAAGGATTCACACTGTGGAGAGAGGACATGAGAGACTCAAGATGGGAGATTGTTTGATGAATGTGATGGAATTTAGGATATTATGGAATTAGGGTGTGAAAGAATTTAGGATGTTATGGAATTTTGAATGTTTTTTGTTGGAAAAGTTCGATGGTTTATGTAATTGTGGTGGTTATTGATAGTATAGTGGTGTTTTATAGATTAGTGGTTTATGAAATTGCAGTGGTTTGCACCAATGCGGTAATTTGTGAAAGGAATGGAAATTACAAAATGATTGCTTTTTATTTAACAACTGGATATCGCTAGGTAGAAGAATTTTGAGTGACTTCTTTTATTCTTTGTGAATTTCCTTTTGCACCCCTCAACTCTATTTGAAACATATTTCCAGCCAATGTCTCGCAGCCAGTGTCTCTGGCTGCAAATTTGTTCCTTCAACCATCTCAAAACCGCCACGAAAGGTTCTGATACAGCCTGGTCATTAAGAGCCTTTCGTCATCAGAGCAGAGCAAACCATTATAAAGCAAAAATGACCTGGAATTCGTGCCTAAAACGTAACAAAGGGTTTTTGATTTGCAAAAGTTGGATTCTCTCCAACTAAGAGCCAATTAATCCCACTTGTCGACTCTCGGCCTGTACCCTACCCAGAACACAAAGAGATCTTTATTTAGTTAGCCGGGAAACTAAAGAGCAGCAAAGTTCTGAAGCCAATTGTTTTCGCCATACGTGTTTCCATGGAGGTTTCTATTGGGATGGAATGGACTAGAAGAACAGATATAGATAGCATTGATTTCGGGGAAGTTTAAAGAGACCTGTTTTTTTATTTTTGAAAAAGAGACATCAAAAAGGATTTGAATTACTATTTGCCGTCGTGCCTGATGTTTCTTGTTAGAATTATGATATTTGTAAGACTACTGATTACTCTATCACGTAATAAAACGATACTGTGTTAGTTATTCTATCAGGGGAGACGGTAATTAACCCTTTTGCCCCTTAAACCCCGAAAATATTTGAAGAGGTTTCTTTAATCTGCTTATTAGCCAAGTATCGTTATCTGATCTTTTGTATTTTTGTACCACGTCGATCTCCAGTCGTTTGGCCCTAATAGGGATCTACAAACGGGAAGAAGTATAAAACAGGCAGCTTCCAATTTAAAAACGGCAACGTCTACTTTTAGAACCTACAACTTCCAATTAAAAGAACAGGATTTCCTATTTTGACAATCAACGAGTTCCGACTTTTGTCTACCTAACATGATAATCTGGAGCTAAAGCTAGACCTAGAATAAACCCAACCTCCATAAAAAAAGAGTCAACAAAGAATAACAATAGTGAGATTCGTGTCATAGTTTTCAAACAACGCAACTTTCTTTCCTTCTTTGATATTCCAGTTTCACTCAACTTATCGAACACTGTTAAGCTCACTTGGAGAGCATAGCTAGAATGTTAGGCACAACTAGAAAGTTGACCTCAACTAGTTGGTATGGTCACCTGTTTCACCCAAAATTTGAGAAACTTTCTCGGCGATTTCGGTAACCATGCCATTCACTTTTTCATTGTTCAAATCAACATTTGCTGAAGACCCCAAGATTCCAGTAAGACAACGAACGATCTGGAAGATGATCCAGAATGGAAGGCCTCTCTTAGCATGACCGTTTTCCTCATTGTTTGCCAAGTGAAGTTCGGGATACTTTTGTTTCACGTATTTGAAGAGTTCTTGAATCGATTGGTCGAGGTTAGACTCTCTCTTGATTGGAGTAGAAGAACCTCCGGTCTGCCCATCAACAACCACAGCAGGAGCTCCAGAAGGAGAACCAAAGGAAGCTGGAGCAAGACCTGCAACAGCTGGTTCGCCAGCGTCAGGAACTGCAAGAGCTGGAAGAGCAGAAGCGAGGATAAGGATGTTGGAGAACTTCATTTTGATGGATAATTGGCTTTAATTGGATTGATCGGATTGGTTTGTGTTTTTGGATGGAAAATAATCAATCTTCGGGACATTTTTGGTCCCTTTTATATTCTTTTGCGTCGCTTTAGTGACGAAATATCAACTCCTCCCTCGGTTCGTTACCATCATAACCAACCTAGGGGAATGATGTAGCAATAGCTGAAAGATGTTGCAGTAGAGATACGAAATCAACTATCAATACTGAAATCCCATTGCTGCAATAACCTCACAAGTTGTTCTCGATTGAATGACTGCAAATGGCACCGATACTCCTCATTGGAAACAATCCGGGAGGTGTTGTTTCAATGGTCGTAAATTTCAACCAGATTTTCAATGCTTTGGTCCCTTTCTAGTACGTTTAGTTTGACGAAATATTTCTTCGTAAACACGAATTCTAGGCTGAAAACAATCAAATACAACTTAACCGATACCAGCACGAAATATTCATTGTTTTGCTTTACGAATGAACAAAACTGTGGAATGTAGATCCAATCTGTGCCGTAAACGGAGTTTTGTGTGACCAGTAACTTTGAACCCCTAAGTTCAACTTGGTTCAACTTGTGTTTGATGATCCCTTTGAGAAAATTATCAAAAGAGTTTGTCGATATTTACCAACGAAGTGAACTCGAGCGAAGGATTTTGAGACACTGATCTCTAAAATGAGGCATTTTGAAAGATACGACATCAGCCAGAGCAACTAGTACATCATGCACACTTTCTATTTTGAGAAAGACAATGCCTTGCATTTGCCACGCAGTCAAATGGCTGTTAAACGAATTTCCAAGATTACGAGTTTCAACGTACTGGCTATTATCATAAAGATTACGAGTTGCAACGTACTGGCCATTATCGTATCCGGCGCGATAAGAGCCAGTTCCGTTATCGGCATTCTCGTAAGTTAACCCGCATGTATTTTTAGGCACAGAGTCCAAGGGGAAGCATGCAATTTTGAAAAGAGACTCGTCGCCATAGATTTTCGTTTGAGTTACTTCTGCAGCTGAGGGTAAAACTTAAGAACTCACAAAGAAGAATACAAAAAAGATAAACGAAAGAAAAAAAAACCAAACATTCCACTCTCAAAATAACAAAAAACATCAAAAAAATAATACTCCTAAATGATTTCCCTTCTCCACGAACATGATATCGTTAACTAATTATCTCTACTATTTCCTTATTAATAAAGGTCTTCCTGAATACTGATGAGATTTGTCCTCTGTTGTATTTACTACAGTTTCAGAGCATAACGATTCCAAACAAAGACTAGGACAAATCCGACAAAAAATTAAAAATTTGGCAAAAAATACCCAAAAAGTGAAAATATTCCTCAATTTTATCCAAAAACCCACCCGAAAGCAACTTATACCATAGGTAATTTGCAATTCTCTGCAGGCAATCTACTCCCTCCCCTACAGCACAGATAGGAACCAGGGCTGGAAACAGAAGCTTCGTGGCCGGTCATGACCACACGCAAAACTTACTCTTCCCTAAATAAAATCAGAAGCCGAGGTGCAGCTCCGCACAATCTGCTTAACGTCCCAGTACATCGAATAGCCATCCCAACAATAGATACTGTCAATGTTGGAAAGCAGTTAGTGGTGAAACCTTTAAACATGAATGATCCCGAGCGATCTACTGAAGCCAAGAATTGTTTTTATATGAATGTCAATCTTGAAGACTGTGGCTTGACTTTGGACCCCGTAATCTCCTTTGATGTGATGTCTGTAGACTATAACGGCACATCCATCGACTCTCAAGAAAACGGCAGTTTGCGCCTCCTAGTGCTGGCACGTAAGGACTATATATTCATCCGAAGGGGTCGTTGCTTTGTGGATAAAATGATTATTCCTTGTCATGCCATGAAAAGTGCTTACTTCGATGTGAATGCAAACGCTTTCTTACTAGTCCTACGAAAGGACTTTGGCTACTGGAACGTCAAGTTTTCCGAAAATCACACCAAACTTTACTCATTTCTTCAAGATAGACGTGAAAATTGGATATCTGGTCATTTAAAATTGGTCAACTCCGATGAAATTGCCCGAATGCACAATAAAGAACAACAACGACGGGAGAACTCTTTCCGTGATCCCGTGGCTATAACTCATTGCGATGCTCCCGCAAACTCCGACTCAGCAACTGTGGCTCGGTCTCCAGATGACATATTGCGCAACGGTCTACCGTCTGAGTTATTACCTCTGAAGGATAATACTACGCTGTTGACCAAAAACAACATTTCCAATACTGATATATACGCACAGCGACGAACCCGCTCCCAAAACACAGGATCTGTGCCCTCCGGTCTGCCTGACGTCACTGTAGACATAAACTCAAGCGATACCCCCTGTGATCAAGATTTGGAGGAGTCTACAGAACTTCACGAAACTCCTGCCCCCTTCGACCCCCCTCTCAGGTATTCGGTTGGAAAAACAGAAAAGTTTGTCATCACAGCAAATGACTTTAAAACTTTGTACAATGCATCATGGGTCAACGATACCCTAATAGACTTTTTCATTGCATACGAGATTGAACGTGCTATAACCGAGCTACACACAATAAAAAGAAGCGAGGTGTACGCTTTTAATTCGTTCTTTCACGCAAAACTCTTCTCCAGTGTTGGAGATGAGGTACCTCAATATTACGAAAACATTCGCAAATGGCTTGACAAATTAGATCTCATGTCTTACCAGTATCTAGTTATTCCTATTATGGAAAATGCCCATTGGTTCTGTATAGTCATCAAGGGCTTGCCAAATCTTTTGTCTTTGGCAAAGGAGGAAGCTAGAACCGGCCACGAGATCGTTCAAGCTGAAGACAATATGACGAGTACAAACCGTGGAAAAACCAAAGCTCCAGCTGCTGCAATATCTGAGATATACATGCTTGATTCCTTACGGTTGCCTCACCCTAATCTTCTCGAGCCTATTAAGATGGTACTAAACGAACACTGCAAGGAAAAGCACAGACTCTCGATTAAGACCAGCCTCATGAAACTCCGTGCTTCACGAGTTCCTAGACAGAGAAATACCAGTGATTGTGGTATACATGTAATTTACAATTTAAAAAAATGGCTAAGCGAGCCTTCAATTTGTGAACTGATGTGGCGTAAACGCACTACATCGAATCGTTTTTACTTCAATGGGCAAGAAAGAAAAGTCATGAGAAAGTGGTGTATCGATGTCCTTCTTGAGTTGCATTCACAACAGCCAACCCAGAGCGAATTAAAAGATGGAGTCTTGGACGATGATATCCATTCTGATGACGACATTCAAGAAATATCTTTTGTTCATGCAATATCAGCGGAGCCAATTAGCAAGCAGATAGTAGAACAAGATCTTGAAAAGGCTCCCACTAAAAGTTCAGCCCCGAATTCGCCCATTGACAAATGCGAACAAGATACAAGTGCAGAAGTTTTATCTCCATCTGCTTCGCTGGTAAAGCAGCTTTCAAGTGTTCTCGATGACGAGAGTCAATTAACACAAATGGAACAAGGACAAGATTCCGACTTTTCAAAACTGATTCTTAGTCAATTCTTCGAGAAAACGGAAGCTGAGCAGGACTGGAAATCGGACTCTGAGTTCGTTTCGGCTTCACCTCTATCATCGCCGTCACCTCCGGACACAAAGGATGAAGAAGATTTTGCAGAAGTAGCAAAACAAAATTACTACGTCAAGACGCTCGATCCACGTGTGTCTGAAACGGGTGGTCCTCTGTTAATTGGTACTGTACCAACCCCTGAACAAGGGTTTGAATTTGTTCAAATCCAGCACCCTCAGTTGCGGAAGGTATGTGGGAAGTTGAATCTCAGCAAAGGCACTAAGAAGTTCATCAACAGTGTTTTTAATGACCCTGAAATTTTCTACGATGAAGATTTCGAGTCAGTCATCACACTTATCAAGAACTATGAACACTTCAGCCAAAGAGGAGATACAAACAGTTTAAATTTGATTGAAGAGGAGCTTAGGGCACTTTTGTGGAAATCGAGAGCACCAATTGGGGATCTACCCGAGAGCGAAGTGAGCCAAGATATGATTGAAGGGGACGACAGCCGTGAGCTCAATCGAAGTGTGGGAGATCTTCGAATCACGTCGGAATACGGAAGTAGCTGCGATGGAAAGTCATCACCTAGCTTTATTCTTGAGTCAAGTGAATCAATTCAGATGCTAAAGATTCTCAGGGTTCCTACTGGGTCTGTGATCGAGGTCCCACTGGAGGTTGATACGATAGAGGGAGGTTCCTTGCATTCATCGGAGTGTAAGGTCACGAAATCCGACTTGAGGCAAATTGCCAATGGCTCCAACCATGCCATTAAAGATGTTGAATCAGTTCCTGACCAAGATGACGACCGGACCTTCTCTGTGCCTTTGAGAGGGCCATTTAACATCTGTAGCTCTCCCAAGCGCCGAAGGCTAGATGGTGCTTAACGATGATAGGGGAAACCAGCAAAGAATTAATCGTTCGAGTAATCTTACGAATATTTGATCTGAAATCCCTAATATGTGGATTTACAGCATTTGCATGACCATTCCTAATATTTTCATTTTGTGTTTTGACCCAGTGTGCACATTACCTACCCCAGGGCCTTTCCAAAGATAGCGCCAGGGTTCCCACCACCACCAACATTTCTTCAGGAACCTGCTTCTTCTTTGAAAGCTTGTCGATTCCAATGAGTTCTGAAAACAGTGAAGTGATTACTATGGCTACGGATTCCAACGCCCAGATCCATGCTCCTCCACCTCCAGCTTTACCCCCAAGAGAAGAGAAACCTAACATCAAACCGATTTACGGCATGAGCACATCCTTGTCTACTACTCTTATTTTCCGCCAGAGTGAGGCTTATGGAATGCCCCGGCTCTCTTCGCAGACAGCGGTTTACACCAACAACGTTTTGGATTTGGAGGCACTCGTGGCCTCTCAAGAAGCGCCAGATGAGTTCTGGCTCGATGTGATTAGAAATTACAATGATGCACATGTTAGACGGAACAATTTACCGGATTTGGAACTTCGCCTTCTTGACGGAATTCCTTCCAGTCTACGTGGTGCCGTCTACAGTAAGGTTCTTCAGGTGAAAAATGGAGTTGATAAGAGTACATATGCTAGTTTGGTGAAATCTGTGGATTCACTCAAGCAAGAAGATTTTGAGATTCCATGGGCCGAACATCGTAAACAGTCGACTGAAATTCTTCGAGTGTTTGAGTATTGTCTTCGGGAATCTGCTCCAATTCAACTGCAGGAGACTCGTCGTAAGACTTTCCGTGCTATAGCAGCAATCGTACCTCTCCTACAAAAAAATAGTGGGTTTGAAGACCAGAATGTTCTTGCTATCCTTTTCCGCATATCCGAGCTCATTACTCGCTTTTCCAAGGATGAGTTTGCCTATAAGGGTTGTCGTGGTCTAGAAGACGTAGCCAAAGAACAGTATCTCCACATAGTGACACAAGGAATCAACTTGGAATCTCTCTTCAAGAGCATCATCTACCGGTTTTTCGAAGAGGATCTCGACGAAGACACCAAGATGACCGTGTTGGACCTAATTGTCTTCGAGGGCTTTGACTGTCTACTACGCTTGGTCGTAGCACTCTTCACCACCAAGAAGGTAGATATCCTCTCTACGAATCGCGACGATCTTGCAGACTTTATCTTTTCGAAGGACTTGCTTGTGTCTATAAATAAGGATACATTGGCAGCCATGGCCAAGACCGAGTTCCCTATGATCGTTTATGAGAACGAATTCCACCTCATGAGCGCCAATTCAATTTCTAGCAACGACCAAGAGCTTGTGAATTTAAAGGAAATTCATGACGACCTCGTGTCTAGAAGATCTGACATCATCGAAACGCTTGAAGGTCTTAAGAAGACACATCAGGAGATCCAAATCCAGAATGAAGACTATGAAAAGCAGTTAAAGGCCGCTCAATCTGAACGGGAAAAACTTATCGAAATCCATACAAACCTACAGAACAACTACGCCCGACTCACCATGCAAGAAAACCTTCGCAACACTGTCAAGGCTAATGAGGATATTTCCAAAAGTAACCTTGAGCTAGAGCAACAAATCAAAGAGCTCGAGGCATCTGTCGAAAAGAAAAAGACAAAAATCAGCAAAAATTCGCGTTAAGTAGCGGGAAAAAAAATGAATAAAGAAAAACTTTTATTTTTGAGGTGGGGGCTTTGCCAAACTTGTTTGGTTTAATGATACATTTAACGGGCATGGAAACGAAAGCGCATTTCCCCAGAGAGTGTACACTAGTTGTGACTACTACAAAAGCACACCACCATATTTCAAAGGGCGGCGCCACTTTCAACAGAAGTCTTGTTTTTCCCATTCGTCAATAGCGTTTCTTTTCCCTCCGTCAAATATGTCGCAATCTGTGGCCGTGATTGGTGCTGGTTTAGTGGGTTGTGTTGCTGCTCTCGCTTTCTCTGCAAAAGGATACGATGTGGTGGTATACGAGATGAGAATGGATGCCAGAAAAGATAAGTCATCGGGAAAAAGCATGAGGTCCATTAATTTGGCAGTAAGTGATCGTGGTATTCGCACTTTAAAGTATCTTGATGAAGAAATGGCTGAAAGAATTCTTCAGGACGTCATCCCTATGAAAGGTCGTATGATTCACGATATCACGGGAACCAAACAAGATTCTCAACTTTACGGTCTATTTGGTGAAACCATAAACTCGATTGATAGGTTAGCCTTGAACAATCGTCTTTTGGACGAATTGGAAAAGTCTAATGTGGAGGTCTACTTTGAACATAAGCTCGTTGATATGAGTAATGTCTCGGCAAAAGACACTTCGATTCATTTAAAGTTCGCCAAAAAGTCGCAGGAATTCACCAAAAGAGAGTTTGACTTTGTTGTAGGTGCTGACGGTGCCTACTCTCAATCGAGATACCTTATGCAAAAGACCATGAGAATGGATTATTCGCAAAAGTATGTGGCGCAGCAGTATATTGAGTTGTACATTCCTCCAGCCAATGGAAAGGCTGATATCTCAAATCCTCAATATTCAATTGATCCGAACCACCTTCACATTTGGCCCCGGAAAGAGTTTATGTTGATTGCATTGGCCAATAACGATGGGTCTTTTACATCTACGTTTTTTTCGACCTGGACTCTCATTGATTCGATCAAAAGCAGCAAGGAGTTCCTTGAGTTCTTTGAATCTAACTTTCCAGATGCTTTTAAATTGATCGGAGCTGACAGTTTAGCCTATGCCTACGACAACCAGCCAAGAGGAGCTTTGATGCAAGTTGCCTTGTCACCATTTGTCAGTCCCAACAACCGTGTCATTTTGATTGGTGATGCCGCTCATTCGATGGTTCCGTTCTATGGACAAGGAATGAACTGTGGATTTGAGGATGTCCATGTATTAATGAAGTTGATAGACAATCACGAGGACATAGAGGTTGCATTCGCCAAGTACACAGCAGCAAGAAAGGAGGATGTGGACGCTATCTGTCGCTTAGCCTATGAAAACTACCAAAATATGTCCGCGAAGGTTCTTGACCCATTTTATCTATTGAGAAAGAAGATCGATTATGTCTTTGGCAAGTACGCTAATGGGGTCCTCTTTCCCTGGGTTCCCATGTATACGATGATATCTTTCCGTGGAGATATACGGTATTCTGATGCTGTCCGTCTTGAGAAAAGACAAGATCGTGTTTTACAGGTTCTTCAGTACATTACTGTTGGAGGGGCTGCTCTCTTTGCAGCTGCCAAGGCTGCAAGTTTCTTAGACAAATTCCGCAAATCATGAAATATTTAAATATCACTGAGTTACTGTTGTTGGAAACATCAGTTTGATTTATGAACGGTACCCGAATTCTACTTCTAAAAGAAAAATCCTTAGCAGAATAACAAGAGATGACAAAAAAAACAAAAACAAAAAAAAGAAACAAAGAAAATCAAAAATGTTTTCTCCTCGATGAATTTGCTCAAAAATACTTGCCCCCCCAACATGTCCCTCGACCTGTCCCCGGAATTTTTCACTCATCCCTCGCCGAATATGAAGGAAAAAAGTTCAGTCAAATACCACTTTGCATCACTTGTACATAGCCTTCAAACCAGGCACCAAAAAGCCTTCTGTGCTCTGAATTATTTAACGAACAAAGCACTTTGAAGATCGCCCAAAAAACAATCGGCATGTTGCGTACCTCCATCATCCGGAGTCTCCGTCCCGTCTCCGCCACCAGATCGTTCTCTGCATCTGTTTGGTGTGCCAACGCCCCAAAAGGGAAATCGCCAATGCAAGTGTTTTTTGAGACTTTTAAAGAGGAGGTCAAGAAGTCCAACGAGCTCAAAGAAGATATCAAGGCTTTGCAAGACGAGACAGGAAGAGTCGCCGACAGTGAAGCTTTCAAGAAGGCCAAGGAGGCTTACGACAAGGCCCAAAAGGGTAGTTCTGCTGCCGGAAAGATTGCCAAACAGACTGCTAATGTTGTTGGGGACGTGGCCCACAAAGCTTGGGAGTCTCCTGTTGGACGTGGTGTACGTACCACAGTCAGAACCAGTGCCGAGGTTGCGGACAAGGCCTTTGAGCCTGTGAGACAAACTCAGGTTTACAAAGATATTGGAAATGTCATTGATGATGGATCTTCTACTGCATACGGTGGATACTTGACCAAGGAGCAAAGAGAAGCTTTGAGAAAGAAGGAGCTTGAAATTAGAGCTCAAGATAAGAACGCTTATAAGATCGTGAAAGAAAACGCCGAGGCAGGTGGTGCGTTGGTTGCCACCGACGCTGAGCCATCCGGACCTAAATTGGGCGAAAAATGGGAGGAGTTCAAATTGAAGACTACTGTTGGACGTGGATTTGTGGTGGCCAAAGAGAAGTGGGACGAAAGTGAAAATGGGTTGATTTCTGTTATCCGTGCTGTTTTCCAGAAGATTTCTTGGTTTTTCTCCGAGACCGAACAAGCTCAAGTGGTGAAGCGTTTCCGTATGATGGATCCATCTTTCCGTATCACAGACTTCACTCGCACGTTGACCAATTACATTGTTCCTGAATTATTGGAAGCCTACGTGAAAAACGACGATAAGACATTGAAGAAATGGTTTGGTGCCGTTCCTTACTCTTCGTGGGAAGCTCAACATAAGCAAATGATCCAGCAAGGAATGTTTTCTGACAGTCGTATCTTGGATATCAGGGGTGTTGACGTGGTGACCTGTAAGATTCTCCTGCCCAATGATACTCCAGTGATTGTTGTTTCATGCCGTGCCCAAGAGATTCATTTGTTCCGTGATGCCAAGACTGGCGAGATCAAGGCAGGTACTGAAGACCACATTCAAATGAGCACTTATGCCATGGTGTTCACTCGTGTTCCCGAAAACATGGATGACGAGACCACCGAGGGTTGGACTGCTGTTGAGTTTGTCCGTGGTGGTTCCAGACCATTCCATTGATGAGTAGGAGTATTGTTGAAGAAAAGAAAAGGAAAAGGTTATGGTTATGGTTATGCATTGAAAGTTCTGTATATATTAATCGACGATGAATAATGGGAAAGTTTTGTCTTCTTTTGAATGATTTCTTTGTTATGGGTTCTAGTAAAGAGTCTAGTAAAGAGTCTAGTAAAGAGTCTAGTGACTTAAATCTCTAGTAAAAATAATAATAATGAAATTCTTAGTCCCGAAGAATCTTATTTTTGAAAAATCTCACTTAGTAAATATCCTATTTCATTCACTTTCCCTGATGGATCATGAACTCACCAACACTTCCAAACAACAAAGATATCGAAATGTAAACAAATACTCCAATCCACCAATCAAAAGTCTTGAAATTTTATTCATACATATAACCAGAAGTGAAACTTTTATTCTTAAGATTTCCTTTTTCGTAAGATCACTTGAAGTCATTCATATACCATTTAGGCAAATTGTCCTGTGCCATGAATATGAAACTATGAGTAACCGAATGGGCAAAACTTGAAATTCCATCGAAAAAAAAAGAAACAATTTTTTAATTTTTTGCTCCAAATTTTAAAAATTTCATCTTTAAATCTTATTTCGAAATGGTTATCATCAGGTTAAACTGAATTTCTTCCATTTCTGTCAGCAAAACATCCGTACCTCACACCAGTACCTCACACCAGTACCTCAGATCACCAAAACCTACAACAAAACTCGTCCCAAGCTACACCAGACCTAAACAAACATACAACAGACTTTCGACACGTCTGTTCCATTTTGCAAGGTTTTCCCAAATAGGCAATGTCGGACGGATTCGCCTCGAAAGAGGAAGTTACCGCGGTCTTCTCTAGGTTAAAACAGAGCCACGCCAACCAGGTCTGTTTCGACTGTTCCAACAAAAACCCAACTTGGACATCCATCCCCTTTGGTATCCTTCTTTGTATGGAATGTTCCGCCGTCCACAGAAACTTGGGAGTTCATATCTCTTTTGTCAAATCTCTGAATTTGGACCAATGGCAGCGAATCCAGTTGCGTCACTTTAAGTTTGGTGGAAACCAGGTAGCAAAGGAGTTCTTTCAAAAGAACGGTGGTTCTCAGTTTTTGGCAGGTAAGGTTGATCCTACAACAAAGTATACAAGTCCGGTTGCTAAGAAATATAAGGAAAACTTGAAGAAGACGGCTCAGCAAGATGCCCTTAAGCACCCAGATATGGTTACTCTTGATGACACACTGGATCTGCTTAGTTTGGTTGATGGTTCCTCCTCTAGCGCATCCACTGACGATTTCTTTTCTAACTGGTCTAAGCCTATTAATAACTCTCCCTCTCCGCTGGTGCTGAGACTGGGGACTCCTGCCTCTGGCGAGGACCTGTTTGGTGCTTCGCAACCACCAATGCGTGCTGCTGCTGTTCGTGCCGTTAAAACTTCCGGTACTGGTCCTAAGAAGTCAATTTTGAACTCCAAAGGCGCTGGTCCTAAAACTACTCGTGCCAGAAGAGTTAACAAGGTGGAAGATGATATAGATTTCGATGAAATCGAGAAGCAAGCCAAGAAGGAGGCTGAAGAAGCCAAAAATTTGGGCTACAATCCTGCCCTTGAAAACAAGAAAGAAGCAATTGATTCGAGATCCACCAAATCTGCTGGTCTTTCCTTGAGTGGTGCTGGTAATAGGGATAGTCCAGTTTCCACCACTCATACACCTATTGCTACCAAGAGACTTGAAGAGCCCACAATTCAGTTTCAAAAACTTGGCTTTGGAATGACGCAAGGTGCCAACAACTTGGATGCGGGAAAATCAACTAAGAAGGTCTACAAAGAAGAAAACTATGGAAACGAGATCTCCAAGAAGTATGGAAACCAAAAGGGTATTTCTTCCGATGAAGTCTTTGGTATTGGTCCACAATATGACCAAAATGCACAGAAGGAAGCTAGCAAGAGACTCCAGGCTTTCAGTGGTGCCCAATCCATCTCTTCTAGTTCTTATTTCGGTGAAGAGGACAATGCACAAGGACGAGGCAGAGATGATGGTCTTGGTATGGGAGAACTTGAGTCCGCTGCTCGTGACTTTGCCTCTAAGTTCAGCGGTAATGCTAACCAAGATCTCGAGGTTTTGAAGGATGCTTTAGAGAACGGAGCCACCAAATTAGGTGGATACTTGAGAGACTTTTTGCAGTAGATTCGGTACATTACTTGTGTGTTTAATTAAATAAAAGGGAGAATTCTTTCCAATTTATCTTCATTTCCAATGACATATTCTTCAGTGATGTATGGGTCAGTATAGTTTTCTTCATCTTTTCGTTAAACAATGGCTATACCTTTGAAAAAGAAATAGAGAGCGATGGAAAGCGCTTGAAATTCAAGTTAAATAAAATTTGAGGTTTTTTATTTTCTTCGTTTTCTCTCTTTCTCTTTTTCTCTTCGTTCTATGCTCTTCTACTTTTGGTATCTGTGTGGCATTAACAATATAGACATTAGCTCTCAGTAAAGAAAGTTGGCCTTTCAAATAATGATCTGATTACATCAATAAGGCTTTAAAGAGTTTATCGAAAAATTTGTTCCTTTTCTCGGTACAAATTAGGGAAAACACCGGTGGTTGGTCGAGATATCCGAAATCATACAATATAGAAAGTGCGAGACTATTGACTGATTATTGTTTCATTATTAATAATATTATCTTTGTTGATCATTAATGTAAAACCTCGAATTAACATCTTTATATATTCAATTGCAACAACCGCATATAAGCTCGTTGTGGCTAATACATTGAGGAAATTTCTCTGTGCTGACAAACAAAAGATATTCCCTCAATGGATATCTATCCAAGCTGATATGTTATTAATGGGCTATTGTGGGAAAGATGAGTTGATAAGTTTCCTATATTCGTGGTGTAAGCGACAACAGGGAGCTGATTTGCGGTTGTATAGGGACACATTTAAGCTGTTTCTCTTGAGATGGTATGACACGGGAAATAATTACATACAAGGATCAAGGTTTCTTAATTAGTCAATTGGATTTTTCCTACTATCATATACCCAACAGTTTCGTTTACATAACGGTATCATATTAACGAGTATCAAAGAATAATGAGTATCAAAGAGAAATGAGTGGACAGAAATGAGTGGACAGCAATGAGTGTAAGGTAGAGATTATCCTGGAAACAAAAATTGAACAAATAGGAATCAAAGAACAGGGAAGCTTATGTTTCTTCGGGTATAAGGTTTGATGAGGTACCTAGGTGAACACTGAATCCAGCTACATTTGAATAAACACAGAGGATATCCCGGATGAATCTATAAAAGGAATGATCAAAATTACCCGATAGAACAAAAACTTCACTATTTTCAATTAAGAGAGAAATCAATCAATATTGTTGACGACATGTATATACTAATGAGTATCATATACCAAAGAGCACCAACTACAAAACCAAAACAGAAATTAAAGAAGATCAATCAGAACAAATAACAAGTACTCCAAGGTCAATGATGTCAACATTCAATTAACTTTAACTCAACAAAGTAATTGAACTGTTGACCAAAAAAACTTCTAATTGCAACTACCTACCAACTTGGATCACCCCAAACTTGAAAAAACAAAAATCGCCCATCATATTCAATCTCGCCAATCAAAATATTTTAAAAACACACACTCTAAAATGCAACAATATCAAACCATCAAAGCATTTATGGCCAAACAAATTTTGGAATCTATAGTCAGACTATGTAGAATGGAACTGTATGATGTCATGGCCATTGTTACAAGTTCTGATCTACTTGGTTTAGTAAAGGGACATTGTATACATACGAGGGAAGACATGAACAGAGCCAGCGATAATAATGAGCCAACAGAATATAACTCTGTCCAAAAAGAGTAATTTTCAGTTGGATTTTGAGAATTTCAATGGACAATTTGGAAAATTGAAAAAAAAAATAATTCTATTCCAAAATCCCAAACATTTAAACTTAAAACTTCTCTTCCCTCCAAACGAACTTAGTGCATGTAGTTGAATTTGACTTCGATTTTGAACAAGAAGTGTCAAGGTTAAAGTAAAAACGGTGATAAGATGATCCCAATTAGGAAATCTCACGCTGCCCACACCCCGTGGGGGTTATGCATAATCGGCTAAGTATCCGATTGGACCACACCATTGTTGAAATGCAAAGTTCCCCGGAAACCGTTCCATGGACAGAGGATGTTTCATCACTTAGATAGCAATGTACAGAATGTATCCGCTCTGCCGAGTGACGTCGTGCCTGCAGGTGGTAGACTGACATATAAGCCGCTTTGCGCCCCCACTTCCCCCGCTGTCATTGTTTGGTATCACCGTCCTGATACACTAATCAGTTTAGATTTTGATTCAATAGAGAAGATATTTCTTGAATTTTCTGAACAGTCATATTGGCTCGATGCATATTTTCACTGTGCTAGATTTTTATAAGAGCGCCAGGCTTCACCCGCCGTCGATTGTGAATCCTACTTTGACACGCTCTTCGGTTCTGGTGTTACTTGCCCTGCATCTGTATACCGAGTAATCGTTGCTACAATAGAAAACGGCAACATCTAGATTAGGAAATGTATCCTGGAGTCAATAATCGTCAGAAATATAAAAGACCGGTATACTTCCCCTCCGGAACGGAAATAGAAAAGTAACAATAAACTTTTTTTCTTCACTTTTCACCCTCTACGTGTTGACTTTCGTGTCTCTGGTTGCAATCTCTTGGCTGCAAAATGACAGAGAAGGACTCAACAGAATACAATAAGAAGCTTGAACCTTCTTCAACCGAATCAGACACCGATGCTGCCATTCTTCAACCTTCATCTGGAAAAGATGGAAGAGAAGGCGAACGTGGAAATATCTTGTCTCGATATAGCGAGGAGCAGGTCATTCTGATGGGTCGTAACTATGCTTTGAAACATGACTTGGACCCTGAACTCTTTGGCCGTGCTGCTGCTGTGGCACGTAATCCAAGTGAATTTAATTCAATGAAGTTTTTATCTGAGGAAGAGAAGAATTTTCTCAACAACGAAGTCATCCATAAATGGCATTTGCCAAAAAAGTTGATCGAAGTCATCGCCTTGGGCTCTATGGCTGCTGCTGTCCAGGGAATGGATGAGGCTGTGGTCAACGGTGCTACATTATTCTATCCGATTGCAATGGGTATCACCGACATGAAAAACGCTGATCTTATCGAAGGTCTTGTTAATGGAGCTCCATACTTGTGTTGTTCTTTCATTTGTTGGACCTCTGATTACTGGAACAAGAAATTGGGTCGTAAATGGGTCATTTTCTGGACATGTTTTATTTCAGCCATTACTTGTATTTGGCAAGGTTTGGTTAACTTGAGATGGTACCATTTGTTTCTAGCTCGTTTCTTCATGGGTCTTGGAATTGGTGTCAAATCTGCTACTGTTCCCGCCTACGCTGCTGAAACTACTCCAGCTAAGGTCAGAGGTTCTCTTGTTATGCTTTGGCAGTTTTTTACTGCTGTTGGTATAATGTTTGGTTATGTTTCATCCTTGGCTTTCTACTATGTCGGTCACCATGGTATATCGGGTGGCTTAAACTGGAGATTGATGCTTGGTTCTGCTTGTATCCCAGCTTTAATCGTATTGGTGCAAGTACCATTTGTTCCTGAGTCACCCCGTTGGCTTATGGGCAAAGATAGGCACAAGGATGCTTTTGAATCCCTCTGTGAATTGAGATTCAGTAAAATTGAGGCCGCCCGTGACTGTTTTTACCAATATGTGTTGTTGCAAGAAGAGAATTCTTACGGTTCGGCTTCTTATTTCCAGCGGGTCTTGGAAATGTTCACTGTTAGAAGAAACAGAAATGGTGCTGTTGGTGCCTGGATTGTTATGTTCATGCAACAGTTCTGTGGAATCAATGTTATTGCTTATTACTCGTCTTCAATTTTCGTGGAGTCGAATCTCTCACAAGTTAAGGCTATGTTGGCATCGTGGGGTTTTGGTATGATCAACTTTTTATTTGCAATTCCTGCCTTTTATACCATTGATTCATTTGGAAGAAGAAATTTGCTTCTTACCACGTTCCCGCTTATGTGTATCTTCTTGCTTATGGCAGGATTTGGATTTTGGATCCCATTCGATTCGAATCCGCACGGGCGTTTGGCTGTTATTATAATAGGTATCTATCTATTTGCTTGTGTTTACTCTTCAGGTGAAGGACCGGTTCCCTTTACATATTCCGCTGAAGCATTCCCATTGTACATCAGAGACATAGGTATGGGATTCGCTACATCCACATGTTGGTTCTTCAATTTCATTTTGGCATTTTCCTGGCCACGTATGAAGAATGCTTTCAAACCTCAAGGTGCTTTTGGATGGTATGCAGCATGGAATATTGTTGGCTTCTTCTTGGTGTTGTTCTTCTTACCGGAGACAAAGGGATTGACATTGGAGGAGTTGGATGAAGTGTTTGGAGTTTCTTTGAGAAAGCACGCAAGATGGAGAGGTAAAGAGATGATGAATAACATTAGAAAGTATATTTTTCGTCAAAACCCTGCTCCGTTGCCTCCGTTGTACACTAATCACAGAATGGTTGTCACCAACCCTGAGTGGAACGAGAAAGTTGAGACTAGTCACGAAGAAAACGTTTTAGTTGCTTAGGAAAAAGATTGATTTTCTTTGTTTTAGTAATCAGTTTTTAGCAAGTAGATGAAATGAATGATATCTTAAGGTATAAGAATGAAGATCAAGCAAAAGAAAGACTGATGGTGAGACAAATTCGATGAAAAAGAGATTTGATGATAGAAATCCAGAATGGAGGAAAGCGAAAGTAATGTCTGTCGCAGAGATGTACTTTTGATGATCATATCTATCAAGGGAAGTTTTGAAAATTGTCGTGATGAAGAAACCTCTGGGCTTCTTGACTGAAACTAAAAATCTCATTGTTAGAATTACCGATACGATTACTTAAATAGAAACCTTTAGGTTTTTTAGGAGCTTATCCATGGGTACTGATAGGATCATAGTGATCCTGTTGATTCTTTGGTATTTTTTTATTAACAGGTAAAATGCCGACTTTTGGGAATTCAATTTTGAGATTCGAAAGTGAACCTTGAAGATCTGATTTCTGATAAGACAACAGTTACATAGAGACACCAGTTAGACAAGGGAAAGAGTTACAAGGAAAAGAGGTACATAAGGAAAAGAGTTACGAAGAGAAGAGTACATAAAGAGAAAAGAGTACAAAAGAGAAAATATCTAATAAAGAAAAGAGACGATACGAAGGGAGAAAAGAATTCTGATTGGAGTCTACAACACAGTTCTCCACTCCACTAAAGCTATAACATCCTTAACTAGAATTTATACAAGGAACAAGTAACACTATTCAAAATCTAAACCTCACTTAAATCTGAAAAACTCAAAATAAACCTTTAAACGAAAATCCTCCCTTATGTGGAAGTGACCAGTGATAGATCAATCGATATTCTCGGAACAACTAATGTATACTTTAAGTTCTGACCATCAATATAACAAAAAAAGCCAAGTATTAACAAAACGTGAAAAATTCAAAACATTACGTCCAAACTAGTATATAGTCAACATGGTGAAGATGGCTTCTTACTGCCTAAAGCTACTTACTACCTAAGGCTTCTTACTGCCTGGCTAAACACACTAAAGACACTCATTACAGACTTGAGAAACACTTGCGAAGATTTACTAAACATACACAAAAAAAAGAAATCTTCACAAAACATTTCAAAAAACAATGAAAAATTCATTCTTCGTTACCCCTCATTCATCTCCTTGTTTAGTGGAAAATAACCCGCGGTGTTCGGCGTATTCCGAGTGCTTATCACTATCTCTTGTCGCCAATCAAGTAATCCTAGTTTTTCCGCAGCCACACGTTCATATTTGGAAACTACAAAATCCTTCAGGGCATTTTTGAAAACTTTCTTTTGAATTTTTTTTTGGAATATTCTTCGAAGACCTCATTTGCTTTAAAAACAAGTCTGTCAAGACTGCAATAGCCTTCAAATCAAGACAGCTTTCAAATCAAGACAGCTTTCAAATCAAGACAGCTTTCAAACAAAGACAGCCTTCAAACAAACAATTGTTAAAGGTTTCAAAAATACACTCGCCTCAAATCAAATCTCACTCTATACTCAACCAATGTCTTTAAACCAAATCTACCTCTCTTACTTAGCATCTCATCCTCTTGCTACCAAGTCGGCTACAGCTGCAGTTCTTGCGACTATTAATGAAAGTGTGGCTACAACAATCGCTCGGGCATGTAGATCTAAAGATTCCCCTCGTTCAGTTGGAAACCTGGCCGTCGTAAAGAAGGCTGTTCAGATGCTGGTCTATGCTGCCTTCTTTGCTACTCCAGTGTCTCATGTTTACTATAAACAACTTGCAAAGTTATTCCAGGGTAAAGCAAAGCTCAAGTATCGTGTTTTACAGATCTTGGCATCACTTTTGACCTTGTCACCATTCCTCAGTGCAGCCTACGTTTCTTGGATATCTACTATTAATACTAACCTGGAACAGTCAAAACCCTTCAAGGAAAAGATTTCCGCTTACCGTGCGTCTATTAAGAAAGGCTTAAAGAATAATTTCTGGCTTGTTTACCGCACTTCGGCCATTACATCCACTTTGGCTATGTCAGTAGCTCAGACTTTCATTCCAGCAGAGCTCTGGGTTGTGTTTTTCAATTTGGTGTATTTTGTTTTGGGCACCTTTCAAAACACAAAGATGAAGCTTTTGCAACAAAGATTGGATCTGGAGAATATCCTGAAGTGAGTGAATCAGAGAGTTCAGTGAGTGAAAGAGATTTGAAGTGAATGACAAATATTGAGGTGAAGAAAAAGATTTGAAGTGTATGAAAAACAGCATTGAACTGAGACAATCATAAGTCAAAAGTGAGAAAGGGAAAGTTCCGATTTATCTAACCTGAATTGACCTCTACACCTCTTCTTCTCTTGTTCGCAACCATTCCTCAAAATGTAACCGAACTAGACCCAATTCTGAAGCTTTGCTCAAATTATCACCACTCTTTTTTTACATTCAAGAAACTTCGTCTGGACAAACCACGGAACTTCCCAATAGAGTTCCACCTATACAAGTTTTCTACAGAAATAGAACTGCAGATCGGTGGGTTATACAACACAGATAGGAATGTGGCCAATTTGAAATGCAGACAGTGAAACCATTTAAAAACGAAAATATCATTGTCTATATCCATATTTCTAACCTGGCTTTTCATAGTGAATATTGATACAGCCCTTCACAATCATGGATTATTTCACCTTCTACAAAGTCAGTGATGATAGAAAAAAATCGTTTCTTTTGCATTCAAAATTAGGCAATTCCAGCCAAAAATTCAATTTTTTTTTCTCGTCCCTGCTTTCAGTCTAGAACCGGCTAGCCGCCCCCCCCCGCATCACGTGACCTAACCCGGAGCTAAACTCATCGACATTGTGTCCCATTCCCCATCAAAGTACCGTCTTTCTATGTTCAAAACACCCGCTTTCAAAGCCACCAGATCAATTGCTGCAGCTGCAAGAAATATTAGTGCTCTCAGAATGATCACAGCCCAAGCAGTTGTGTTTTCCGATCATGGAGAGCCCAAAGATGTTCTCTCCACACACACTTACGAGATCAACGAAAACAATTTGGACGCTAATAGTATCATTGTAAAGACAATTGCTTCGCCTATCAATCCGTCAGATATCAACCAGGTTCAAGGAGTTTACCCATCTCAGCCCGAGAAAACCACTCAATTGGGTACCGAAAAGCCTCTGGCTGTGGGAGGAAATGAAGGTCTATTCCAAGTTCTCAAGGTGGGTTCTAATGTGACCGAGTTCCAAGAAGGTGACTGGGCTGTTCCCACCACTGTTAACTTTGGAACCTGGAGAACTCACGCTGTCTGTGATGCTAAACAGATGATGAAGCTCCGGAATCCTGACCAATCAATTGCCATGGGAAAACCCCAAGGTCTTTCAATTAATCAAGGTGCTACTCTTTCAGTAAACCCTTTGACGGCATACTTGATGTTAACCCATTACATAAAATTGAATCCAGGAAAGGATTGGTTTATTCAAAATGGTGGTAACTCTGCGGTTGGCAAGTTTGCGTCCCAAATTGGCCGCATCTTGGGCATCAATTCTCTTTCTGTGATTAGAGAACGTCCAAACTTGGAAGAGACCATAGAATCTTTGAAGAAAACTTATGGTGCTACTGAAGTCATTACTGAGGAACAGAACAATTCTCGTGATTTTGGTGCTGAGGTCAAGAAGTGGGTTTCTGCTTCAGGTGGTGAGATTAAATTGGGTCTTAACTGTGTTGGAGGAAAGTCCTCCACTGCTGTTGCACGTAAGTTGGGTCAGAATGGGTTGATGTTAACCTACGGAGGTATGTCATTTCAACCAGTCATTTTGCCTACTTCGTTGCACATTTTCAAGAACGTCACCAGCTCTGGTTTCTGGGTGACTGCCCTTTTGAAGAGTGACCCTGATTTGAAGAGAAAGACCATGGACCAGATTGTTGAATGGTATGAAGATGGAAAACTCATTGATGCTCCATCTATTGAAACCAAGTTTACTGGCGAAAACTTGGCTCAACTTTACATCGATGGCGTTGCAAACAGCAAAGAAGGAAAACAACTCATTGTTTATTGAATTGGAACGGGTGTGAAGTGAAAATGGACTCCATTGCAATGAGTTTATATGAGCATTCGATGGATATGTTTTTGGTTATGAATAATGGAGAACTAAATTGCACTCTTATATGACATGGTTGGATGACGAATGTGATTAATCCTTCAAGTTTCGATGAACTAAGACAAGAAACAAAAGGTGAATTGAAAGTTAAAAATGAAGATAAAAATGAAGATAAAACTGAAGACGACATAAAAATCAGTTTCAAGATTTTGGAACTTAAGTCTTTTAGTACATTGGCCTCTTCTGAGCAATGGTCATTCGAACATGTATGACAAGTTTCACGAACCCTTTGGCCCAATCATCTTTTATTTCCGTCAAATTTCATTTAATTTCATTATTTCATTCACTCTTGATTAACCTTCATTCAATTTCGTTCAGGTTCCTTGGGAATTATTCAATTCCGTCCATCTTCAAAGTGGAATATCTTCCTGGAAATAACACACCTAAAACATATCCACAAACAAATTTCACTGCCCGCTCTCAACGAAAACCAAAAAAAAACCAAAAAAAATTTTGAAACAAAAACAAAAATATGATTTTCTTCAGGATTTCGGAAGGTGTCGCCGAAATCTCCTAACATGCAGTATTTCATACTATGAGCAGGAGAAGCGGCCCGCGGCCATCACCGGCGGCCCGCGATAAGAGATCATTGAGTAATACAACCTGCAGACAGTAACACAATGTAAGAATTTACCTTCTAACATTTCCCACATACTACAGTTACTACTTCAGCTTAAACGAAATCGTTTTCAGTAAACTACTTTTGATAATTCTTGATAGAAAAATACACCGTTGGACGCCTTGGATTCAGGACAACGCTCTCTTAATCCCGAAACTTTCCGCTAACTGAACCCTACAAGCGATTATACTCCAGAAAGATCCAGTTCTTTTGTCTGAAGAGATTTTTTAGGTCGTCACAAGCTTTTTTTGGTGTCAAAAAAAGTGTTGAAGAATCCCAATTTCCATATATTTATATCCGGAAACTACTTCTTAAAGTGTCATGTCCCGTGCTATTACTTCATCTAATGTGTTAATAGACAAGAAGATAGGTCCAGCCACCATCTTTTATTCGGTCAATTCCGGGAAAGTGTTACATATTGAGTATTCAGTTTTGAGCAAAACCGATCCGCTTTTGGCCACATTTGATGTCAGCCCTGTTGACTTCAAGGATGTTTCACCCTTGGTGGTGATGCCAGGATTGGTTGATGCCCATGTCCATTTGAATGAACCGGGAAGAACCGAATGGGAAGGGTTCGACACAGGAACGAGAGCTGCTGCTGCTGGAGGTGTCACCACAGTGATTGACATGCCATTGAATGCTATCCCACCAACTACAACCATAGCCAATTTTAACTTGAAAATTGACGCTGCACGGGGAAAAACTTGGGTGGATGTAGGGTTCTGGGGAGGTATCGTTCCAACCAATTTGGAACATTTGGTTCCGCTTATCAAAATGGGTGTGCGTGGCTTCAAAGGTTTCATGATTGACTCGGGAGTCGATGAGTTCCCTGCCATTACACCTGCTTACATTAAGAAAGCAATGAAAGTTGTCAAAGGACACCAAACCATGCTTATGTTCCATGCGGAAATGCAACCTCATCATCTGCACCAACCTCCTGTGTTGTTAGAGACTATTGGTAACAATACTCCCAAATTGATTCCCAATGAGAGACACGCTCTGTTCTCTCTTGACGGTGCCTTGTCTGATGACGAGTCCGATGTTCAGGAAGCAAACGCTTCTGATGAACCTTTTTTGAATGGCGCAATGATTGATGACCTCAACCTTGGTGTTTCGGCCTCTTTCATTTCTAGAGCACCTAAACCCGTTGTGAACCTTTTGAAAAGTCAACAGACTGGTTTGGATTACGTTTTACCTGATCGTAAACCTCGTCTTGACTCGAATTTGACTGATGCTCAGGTCAGTGCTTTGGCTAAGTCTCCTTTCTTGCAAGCCTCTGAGCCACAATTCGGAAAACTCGCTCGTTTGGCCAACCCAAACCACGAGAGCGAACAAATTAGTATCTATAAAAGTCCTTTGGCTAAACCTTTAGATTTTGATACAGAGAAATTCTTGATGAATTACGACGAGCCTTTGAAGATGGCTCAGTTAGAGGACCACGATTTGGAAGGTGTTGATCCCACATTGTATGCATCTTTCTTGGCTTCGAGACCAGACAACTTTGAAACAACAGCAATTGCGGAAATCATTGACTGTTCCATCAAAAACCCACAAGTTCCTTTGCATATTGTGCACCTTGCTACTCACGAAGCCGTACCACTTATAAAAGCAGCCAAAGCCAAAGGATTGCCAATTACTGCCGAGACATGTTTCCATTACTTATCTCTTACCGCTGAGAAAATTGCCAACTGTCATACCCATTTCAAATGTTGTCCTCCTATCAGAACAGATTCCAACAGAAAGCTTCTATGGTCGGCATTGAGAAGTGGTGTCATTACAACGGTAGTTTCTGACCATTCCCCATGTACCCCTGACTTGAAGGGATTGGAAAAAGGAGACTTTTTCTCTGCTTGGGGTGGAATCTCATCTGTTGGTTTTGGCTTGCCTATTCTTTTTACTGAGGGCCAACGTCTCGAGCCACCAGTAACACTTGCAGAGATCTCCAACTGGTGTTCGTGGAATACTGCTAGACAAGTTGGTCTCTCGCACAAGAAGGGTAAAATTTCAGTCGGGTATGATGCCGACTTTTTGGTTTTTGACCCTGAGGTGAAATATGTTGTTCAAAATGATCAGACCTATTTTAAGAATAAAATCACCGCATATGACGGAATGGAATTCCATGGAAAGGTTGTTGAAACCATTGTGAGAGGAAATTCTGTCTTCTCATTGCTGACGGGACACATTGGTAAGCCTGTTGGAAGATTGATTTTGGAGCCCCGGTCTTAACCAGGGGCAATTCCACAGAAGAATATAATGTTAATGTCGATTAATGATTTATTGTTTTGGATTAAAATTTTGAAAATTCCTTGGTTCAAAATATGAGGACATGAGATCTTTAAGTGTTTTCAGGTCAGTATATAAAGGGTAGACCAATACTATAACGACTGCAAATATCGAATTACCCAAAGTGTGGAAAATGACCCGTTTGCAATCGAAACATTCCGACAATGCCCGAGCATTGCCATGACTCCCGATAACTCCCGAGAATTCCCCGACATGTTCCCGATATTGTCCGAAAATGTCTGAAACGTTTCATTACTCAGTTCATCTTAACATGAAGTTCACACTGAGAAGTCAATAGACAGTCAATAAACGAATTGAAATAACAGAAAAAAATAAACAAATAAAACAAATAAAATCGAAAAGTAAACAAAGACAAATTCTCAATAACATCTTTTGTTTACTTTTTCTGTCCTCTCTCCCCTACACCATCAATACTCTGGGGGAGGCCTTGTCTCTACATTAAACATCTTATTCCACATCTAAAACAATGAAAGACAACAAAAATAAAGAACTAGAAGGACTAGATGCGCTCTTTCCAGAAGATCCACAATTAGAAGAAAGAAGAAAAAGAGCATACGAGGCCGTCCGAGAAAATCAAATTTCTTCGTTCCCATCGGATATCTCCATTCTCACAGCATTTGATGAGGCGATCCAATGTTTTGGGTTGGGGGGCCAAATTCGTAATTACTATAGATATGGAACATACAACTTGTGTGGCGAATCAAGAGAAAAGCTATGGTTTGCTATCAGAAATGGGTCCATGACAGACAAGAAGATGGACATTGAACAAATGGCAGCAGACCCAAGAGAGTTGGACAGAAGAGCTCGAGTTCAACAGTTTTACAAGGATAGACACATGAAGCAAAAGTTGGCAGGAAGCTCCGAGGACGTATGGAAACAACGTGAGACGCTTTTATCCCGCCCATTTCGTGAATAGATTAGAGACGACCCTCTAAGTAAGGTTAACTTAAGGGACCATACACAGCTGAAGAATTGTTCAAGAACGGGAGAAAGCGAAAACACAAAAAGAGAAAACAATGCCGGCATAAACAGAGCCAGGAGAAGAGAAATGCTTCTATACGTTTTTTTTCAAAGACTGTGTGTTTCTGCTCACGTTTACATTATCGTACAACTTTTTTCCTTTTGTTCTCCACTAGCTCCCTTAGGCTTAGCGTTAAGGGCGCAACGAGCAGCTTCCGAAAAGGCCTCGTTGACACCTCTATTTTTCTTTGCTGAACACTCCAAATAACGCAAAGCACCGACTTTTTTAGCAACGGATAAACCTTCTTCGTACGTGATCAAACGTCTAGAACTACCACCACCTGGTGACAGTTGGTCATAAGGATTATAAGACTCATCCTCAACGCCTTGATTCTCTTCTTCGTGATTACGCAAGTCACATTTAAGAGCGACCAATACAAGCTTGACACCTTCACAATGATCTGCAACTTCGCCAACCCACTTCAGCTGGACGTTCTCTAATGAGTCTGGCAGATCAATAGAGAAACACAACATAATACAATGCGTGTCAGCGTAGGAAAGGGCTCTCAACCGGTCGAATTCTTCTTGTCCAGCGGTATCCCATAACGATAATTGGACAGATTGACCATCAATGAATATGTCATGCACGTAGTTTTCGAACACTGTTGGTTCATACACCTGAGGAAAGTAACCCCTAGTGAAGACGTTAATGAGAGATGTCTTACCACAAGCACCATCACCTAAGATGACGATCTTACGCTGTACTGGGAGTTAGTTTTGTTTGTTTTGTTTGTTTGTTTGTTTTTTTCTGGATGTTTGATGTTTTTGGTTCAGAAGGGCGTATCAATATAGAACCCCAAGCAGAACGAGGAGACTCCCTACAATTCCTGACAATTCCTAACGAAAAATCAAGAAAAAAGCTTGTGAATTCGTTTCATGGGAAGTTTCTTCAGCCAATTAAATCTGATTAGTTCGAACTTTGAAGCTCTTTTGGCCATTTAATAGGCCACTCAGACTGACAGACTCAGGCTCCACATCTCTTGGGTACTATAAAAAAGCGAAGCAACAGAAACAGAAATCGATCCGGTTTTCTAATTTGGACATACTTGTGTTGGTGCCACCACCGCAAAGAGGCATTTTGAATAATCGTTGGCTCCTCGGGGGACTTTACGGGGTCAGTGGTGTTTGTTGTTCGTCTGCGTTACACCCGGTGGAGACACACGGCACTGCAGACAGAGGAGCATAGATAATTTCCACCAGAGAGGAAATAGTGGAAAGCGGAACGGAAAACTGGAAAATAAAGATGCGGGGATTCAAAATCTTTTATATACAGGATACGCGTGTATCAGGGCTCATAATTCACTATTTAGGCGCTTCTGCAGCTTCTGCAGCTTGTATCTTTTCAACTTTTGCAGCCTCGTGAACTACTCTCTTCTATTCTGTAATGACAACAAAGATGCAAGAGCGAAAATTCCTAATTTTTAATGCACGGTGGGTAAATTTTGCAAAAAATTAATTCGGTAAAATCATGTTGTTTAAAATTTTCTCTGTCTTGTTTGTATACCTTTTCAAGTTTCTATACTCTCCTCATCAAATGTTAGTGCGAGGCTAGTCCTGACCTTCCTGACACTTTTTCTTCTAAGTGAACCTAGCATCTTCCAGAAACAGATCTATTGATTCCCAGAAACGAACGTAGCAATTCCAAAAAGAAAGAACTTCTCATGACCGAGTTTCTCAATTATAGAGTGGTTCTCCATTTCAAAGACGGAAAAGAGACTCTGGGTGTAATTTCCAACGTCGATTCGTCCAACATATCTTTAGGGAACAAAACGTATAAAAACTCATTGGTGAAGGACTTGAAAGTGGTCCAGATGCCGGCAGAAAAGGCCAAGAAGACGGTCCATAGCACACTCTCTAGTGAGTCTTCGCAAGTGGCTGCAGCCAAGTCCATTTCTAGATCTGGTACTCCTAGGCTTTCTAAGAAACAGCCAGATTGGGGCCTGGACGTGGGTAGTATCAAGGTTTCTGATGACTTTGATTTTGCTGCCAATTTGGCCATGTTCGACAAAAAGTCGGTTTTTGCCGACTTCCAAAAGAACGAGTCCATCAGCGCCCTGGACCGTCTCGTTAGTCTCAACAAAGTCAACGATAACTACGACAATGATGAGAACATTCTTTCGGGCAAGAACACTGACAATTGGAACAGTATTGGCTCCATATCCCAAAGACTTACCCTGCCTTTGCCTGCCACTGGGGGGCCATCTATTGGCTCTCATTTGTCCCGTGATCACCAATACTCTTTTACATTTGAAGATGAATTGACCGCTGTTCCGCTTGCCTCGCCTGTTCAGTTGTTGGAAATCGAACGGCTTTCGCTGGAATCGTTTTCTTTCGATCAAAAGTTCTTTTCTGAAGTCTGTGCCGTGAACCTATTCAAGTTAATTGTGTCAAAAATCCTCGGAGGTTCCGTCAGATTGAATCAACGTAAAAACCATAACTTGCCGCCATTGGTCTTACTTCTTATAGGTGGTGGCCGTAGCAGTAGCAGAGCCTTTGCTCTTGGTAGACATTTGGCTAACCATGGAATACGGGTCCTTGCCTACGTGTTAAATGAAGAAATGGTTGATGCAGAGACCCTCCATCAGTGCCAGTTATTTGAAAAATGGGGTGGAAAAGTCATAAGTTCGCAATTCACTGATCTTCTAGATATATTGCACAACAAATTAGATACTCCTGTCGAGTTAATCATCGACTCGTTACAAGGATTGGAGGGTCAATTGTCTGATTTGTTTTACACGCCAAAAAGCATGGCTACACTCACACAGGTTGTGAAGTGGGTCAATGAGCCTATGCAAAGCTCGAAAGTTCTTTCGATTGATATCCCATCTGGACTTGATGGCGGTTCTGGAACTGTATCACAACCAAATCTTGTGATTAATAGCAGATACATTGTTTCTTTGGGTCTCCCACTTAGCGCACTTGTTCATGCGTATAACAATCGCTCTTTGTCTGACGATATCATTCATTATGTTGTTGACATTGGTGTGCCTAATGCTGTGTACAACAGCAAGCCTCATTTGCGTAAGTTTGACAAGTTTTGGTTTTGCGGAGAGCTGTATATGAAGCTTGATGTGAAGTCGAATTGATTTCGTTCAATTTGCAAGTGAAGAGTTTCGATCTTTATAATCCCTGATATGGCCAACTCCTCAAAAAATCGTGTACTGGGAAGATTATTACTCAAAGATATTCTCTTGAAGATTCTGTTGTCACTACTGAGCAAGATGTGATTGAAAAATATCGTACTTGCACATCCATTTTTCAATCTCTTGACCAGAAGAAGTGCTGTGATCAAAAATTACTTTGTAATCCTTTTTTTGTCTCAAGTTCACGAAGTTCCGACTCATTCTTTATTGTGTTTGGCTTAAATCAAAGCGTGATCCATACTCCACTACCTTCTTGTCTTTTGATTGATGATCGCACGGCGAGCTTCAATACTGCCCTCATAAGATCTTTCTTGAAGCTATCAAAAAACACTAGGTAAGAATCGAGAATGGTTCTCCATTGGCATAACACGTTTGGCAAAGCAGTGTATTTGAAACCTAATATCCGAGATCACTTTTTTGCGAGCTGCAAAAACCCGTTCGGTTCATCAAAAGTTCTATTTTCTTCGTCGACTTATCGGAATCAAAAATGCTGTCAGTTTTTCTGCTAATATTTCTTGTTTTCTTGTTAATTTCCGGATTTTATCTGTAAGAGAATGGACCTTTTGATTGAATCATTTCGAAATTCTCTAAGCTTAATTTTTGCTCCATTGCTCAGGCTCTTTTTGTTAACATACGTATCAAAAGCGGAACCTAAAATCTGATCTGTATCATCAATCCAACTTTTGATATAGTTTTCGAGGATTTTGCAAAACTTTTCGTCTCGTTTGAAGGTAATGTCTGCAACCCGAGGAGTCGGATCAAATGGCAAAAGAGAGATTGTTGAATCTGGGTCACATAATTGTGTAATGCAAGTTGTTCTGAATCTAACCGATAAGATATTGTTCTCGCTCTAAGCGAAATTTCATATTAGAGTAATGTTTTCTTGATAAATGAGTGGACTCGTCAGAAATTGAATTTGAAGTGAATTAGAAGCGGATGTGAAGTGGATGTGAAGTGAATCTGTGTATATTAAAAGAATCTGAATAAAAAATTGATCAAAATTAAAACCCTCTTCAAAGTACTTGTTCTCAGCATAATATCACACAATTAAGACGACACTATTGGAAAGAACTGCCATCACAAAAGTAAAGGAAGTATCACAAATTTCACCTTGGAGTCTTGGTTTTGGAATCTGTAAATATTTCCAGTCTTTGTACCTTTGAAAAATCTGTTTGTCTCAACTTCTGTAAAATCATGCATTTTGTTCATAAGACTTCTAAATGGTCTTCTATACGAATATACTAAAAACAATTCTAAATACCGTGTTTTCATACTAATTAAAAGAGGATGAATTGTAAATAACGAAGATGAATTGTAAATATCGGAGTTTCAACGATACTTCATGACATAGAAATTTGAACATACTGTAACTACAAAGGAAACAAAACCTATTCAAGCATTTGAGATTCCCGAACATTGGAAATCACACAAAAAGAAACCAAATGCGATTCTGTTCTGGAATGTTATTAATTTATAAGAATTGGCAATAATAGAAGCAATCTGTCGAAGCAACCTGGAAACAGCCTGTCCCAGCTAGAGCAACTTGGAAGCAACTTGTCGATGCTTCCAGATTCTGAATAATCTATCATAATACACGAAAGCATTTCAAACCTTGAATAATGTTAGAAAATACATCATACGATTTTTTGAAGACAGAACCAATAGAAGTGAAACTGAAGGGATAGCTGGTACAGCCATTCTATCACCTAACCATTCTATTACATAATCATTTTACCAATTGAACATATAATTATTTAACAAAATTTTGCTAATTCTTCAAAATTCCATTCTACCATTCCATGATTTCACCATCCCATTCGATAATTTCACCATCCCTTCATTCCATAATTTACCATCCCTTTTCTATCAATCAAAGAAACAAATAAACAAAAAATGTTAAAAAAATCCAAAATCACAATGAATTTATCAAAACCCCATCAAAAATCAAATTTCTCCAAGAAATCGCCTACAAAAATGTCCTCTTTTGTCACTATACTTGATCCTCCTGTGTACTCATCCCCATACAAATTTCACCTCTTCACCCATCAACAACAACCTCAACCACACAATGAACGGCAGCTCTAGTTGGGCCAATTCTAGTGGTTTTGGTCAAAATCAGACCTCTTCCGGGCCAGGTCTTTTCGGAAACTCTTCAACTGGCTCTGCACTTGGCCCCAAGTCAGCATCAATGGCCAACTTGGGTGCTTTGAACACCCAAACCACACAAGGAGGTGCCAGCTCTTCGTTGTTCAAAACCACGCCTACTCAAAATTCAGGTCTCTCCGGTGGATTTACCCTTGGTTCCTCGACTACAGGTGGAGGGTTGTTTGGAAACAGTTCAACAAACAACACTAATACCAACACTTTGGCCAACACAAACACTAATGCCAGCAATGTAACAAATAATGGACTTTTTGGTAATAGTTCTTCGGCTACGAATCAGGCAACTTCTCTTTTTGGAAATGGTTCCAACAATACCGGTACTGCTTCTCAAAGTGGAGGTCTTTTTGGTAACAGCACTGGATCGACAACCACCCAACCAGGAGGCCTTTTTGGTAATTCTGGAAACAGCACCACTGCTCCTAGTGGAGGTCTTTTTGGGAATTCTGCTACTGCCTCGAACACAAATGGTGGCTTATTTGGTAAATCTACTACACCAGCTATTGGAACTGGGTCTTCGCAACCTCTTGGAGGCTTGTTCGGCTCATCAACCCAACAAACAAACACAAACACCACGGGAGGTTTGTTTGGAGCAGCAGCTGCTTCTAATACCAATACCAACACTGGTGGACTTTTTGGCTCGGCAAATAAACCAACTACTTCAGGTCTTTTCGGTACCTCAAACACACCCACAGGAGGTAATCTCTTTGGTAACTCTCTAGGTAACTCATCTTCTGGTGGTCTTTTTTCCAATCCCCAACCCACAGTTACCAATAACTCTACAATCAACGCTGATCCTTACAAGTCAAACCTTGTTGTTCCGCAAGTCCTCAATGGTAATAATCAAATGCCTCTGTCGCTTACTGGAACTCTCTTCGATACTAAACCTCAAAGTGCTCGGAGACAATCACAAATCGAGCTGCATCAAAAACCAAAGAAATCTTCATTGCTTGGTAAACTTGCTCAGACCTTCAACATCTTCCGTACATCTTCTGCGAAGTCAAACATCAGAGCTGATCCCTATAAAGGAATCTTCACTCTGCAAAACTACATCACTGACACGCCTCGTGCAAACACAAAAGAGTTCAGTATCGGCAAGAAACGTCCCGCTTCTCCTAAATTCAAAATTGATAACCGGAATGTTGGTGATATCCGCAAATTGGTGATCAAGTCCAAGCCATCTCAGTTTCATCTCATCAACGCAGATAAAGTCTTGAGCTCCAAGCGCCGTCGTGTAGCACAACCATTGGATTCGGCTAAAAACGTCTTGACTGATGATGAGTCCAGCGATGAAGTACAAGCACTTAAACCTTTGGAATCCCAAAGCGCGCAGCCTAAGAATACTACCCAATTGAAAGCGAACGAATCTCCAAAACCAAATCTTCTTGAAGACCCAAACGGATATTTCTGCTTGCCAACCCTTTCAGAACTCTCTTCATTGTCTCAAGAGCAACTAGGATCTGTTTTTAACTTCATTATAGGGAGAGTTGGGTATGGTCAAATAGCATATAATTACCCGGTTGACTTACTGCAATTATACGAGCAGTTCAACGGCGATTTTAAAGCTATTCAGAGGGAGCTTTTTGGTAAAATAATTAAAATCGACAAAACAGTCGTTCGTGCCTACGACGATCCTGAAGTTGAGTCACCACCAATGGGTTGTCAGCTTAATGTGCCTGCAACTATCACACTTGTCGCTCCACCAAATGCAAATGTATCAGTTGATGCGCATATTAAGCGTCTTCAAAATATAATCGGGATGGACTTTGTGACTTTCGATCCCGTTCTGAACAACTGGACCTTCAAGGTGAAGCACTTTTCAGTCTGGGGACTTATAGATGATGGTGAGGATGAGGATGACGAAATAAATGAGAACAAAAGACTTCGTGAAATGAAGAAAAAGCAAGATGAACAAGAAGATGCCGCAAATGAGACGTACTCTAGACTTTACGAAAGTTCTGAGTTTCAAAATGAACTCAAAAGACAAAAAGTCGAACGCCAGACGAGTGGCTTACCCGGTGGGTGGCAATTTGACACAACAGTCTTCGCAGAGGGCGGAGCTAGCCCGCTTCATGCTAAGCAGGTGTTGGTTCTAAGTGAAATTAATCAGGAGGTGAACAGATACAAGGAAGGAAAATCAGCTTTTGTGAGAGCAAGTAACGCTAGTGACATCACTGCTGACTCAGAGGACGAAAGCGACACAGATGATCTCGATGAAATCATGAATGAATCTGTTCTTCCAACCGAGCCTAGGAAATACGACTACCTTAGGCAAATTGTCACCTCAATGCCTAGTTCTGGCCATTTTGACGACCTTATCGACGAGAAAGCTTACGAACCCGATATCGAGGATGAACAGGCGTTTGATATGATGAGACCCAGTGCATCGGTTCCTTCTTCAAAAGATTGGATTCTTCTGTTAGAACTCGCTAATGATATTGACTCGGCTTTGTCTCCTGCTGCCGTGATTAAGCAAGGAATGCCCGCACTTGAGGCTGTCAATGAGATTTTGTTCGCTGACCTCAACCATAGTCCTGTCGATTTAGGTCAGGCTTCCACACCAATCAAAAAATTAGCGGCTCCAGCATTCTCTGATTCGGCAGCTAGTCTTCAAGGTCTACCTGATACCAAACTGAACACAGCTGCCATGATCCAGCTCGTGCAAAATGTTCTCCTCAATTCAAGAATCGGGAAACGGTCAAATTTGTATCCTCTTTTAAGTTTTTCGTCCGGGGTTTCATTAGAGACTTTTGCAGGCATATTTCCTCATGACCCAGACCATGCATACTTGGAGTTAGCGTCCATCCTTTTCGATGAAAAGGACATTTCTACTGACCCGGAGTTCCTCAATGTGGACAAAAATAATTTTCCATTGGTAAACAGACTTCAAAACATTCGTCAGCGCAAATCGTTTGCGAATTGGCTCAGAGCTTATTACAAGAGAAATACGAAGAACACAAGTTCAAATCCTATGGAAACTATTTTCTATCACGTCTGTTGTGGAAACATTAAAGCCGCAATCGAGGCAGCAATTGCCTCTGACAACATTCATTTATCAACATTGATAACACTTCTAGACCTGAACGATGCAGCAGTGAAAAAGCTTGCACATGCCCAATTAGAATCGTGGTCAAATGCCGGGGCTACATCATTGGTTCCAACTCCTATTTTAAACATCCACAAGATTCTTGCTGGCCAATATGACTCACTTTCAATGGCTCCTGTTCCAGACATAAAGTTGGCTCTACAAGTGTTCTACGGTAACAATGCCGAGAAATTGGAAAGTGTGATTCATCAATTACTAGGTCAATTGGAAAGTAGAGAGATGAGAGATCTACTTATGATGTATTGCCATTTCAAGAAAGAGGCTCATGTTGAAGCATCAGATGTGCTCTCACAGTCTAATTTCAGCCTCAAATTCAAATGGATTTTATTCCAAGCTTCGGGTATTCTCAGTGAGTCGGGAGCTGAATGTGATCCCGTATTCAAGAGTTTCGCCAACGAGCTTGAAAAAGCTGGCTTATGGAAAGAAGCAATTGCTGTTGTTGCATGTTGTGTTGATGACGCTTGTGCACAAAAGTCAATTAGACAGATAGTTCTTCGCAACGTTAACAAAATGCAGGCATCCGAAAACTCAAAAGATGACGAACGGTACTTGGTATCGGTGCTCCAAGTACCCAGGGAGGTCATTTATGAGGCTATTTCAATGGAAAAGCGTCGCCAGAAAGACTATTGGGGATGTTGCGAGGCATTGGTGACTGCCGAGATGTGGGAAGAGGCACACGAGATCATCTGCAGCGAGCTCGGGCCAATCACAGTGATTGAAAGCGATAGTCATTTGACTTCACAACTCTTTTCTATTATTGAAAAGTTTCCAAACCGGGGTGCAATTATACCCAGCTGGAATCAAGGTGCTGAACTCTTTGTCAAGTATTTCGAGACCTTAGAGGCATACGAAGAGCGTATTGATATCAACAGCGAAGACATTGACTTCCTTCTTGACAATACGGCTCTTTCCACGGTTGCTGACAATTTCACTGCCCAAGTTGCTTTCAAGGTATTGTCTAGGAAAGTGGGAGATATTGCAATTGAAAACCGCGGCCAGATCACTAATCTTCAAGAAAAGATAAATGGATTGAAACTTGGAGAAAATGAGAAAATTTATTTGACGTCTCGATTGGTTTCGGCGTGAATGGTTGGGTCTTTCGTCTCGGTAACCAGACAGAGACTAAGAAATAGAGATAGATCTGATCAAGTATCACAAAATAACATAATAACATAAACTTATAAGTAAAATAATTTAAAAAGGAGAAAATAATTACACAAAAAATATATAAATATATTAATCGTCAAAGCGTATTCTTTACTTTTATTGCTTCCCTAAAGAATTTCACACCCGTACACCACCCTATTCAATATTGTATTTGTAAGACCCTACATCAATTACTGCTACTTATACGGAAGCTTACCCTACAGCTTATAGACAAATAACAACGTTTTGTTTACATATTGGAATATTCTGCAGTACTATTTACATTTCTCTACTCAGCGCCACTAACCATAACCAATAATATTTCCTATTTCGTCAGTAATTAAAGGATATAGACCCTCATTTCCTTCAATCATCATCGAATGACAACACTAATATCAAAAAGGACAGAACTCAAGGCTCCAGAACCCGAACATTGTCCTGGCCCAGAGTCTGAAGATGCCGGAAAAGGCGATGCATGTGCTGGATGTCCCAACCAGCTGATATGTGAGTCTCTTCCCAAAGGACCCGATCCAGATATGGCTATAATCACTGAAAACCTCATGAATATCAAACATAAGATTCTTGTTTTATCAGGAAAGGGAGGCGTAGGAAAATCTACATTTACATCGATGCTTTCTTGGGCCTTGGCGGCCGATGAAGACTTGGAAGTGGGAGCCATGGACCTAGATATTTGTGGACCTTCTCTTCCTCGAATGCTTGGAGCCGAGGGGGAGACGATTCATCAGTCCAACTCTGGTTGGTCACCAGTATATGCCCTGGATAACTTAGGGCTTATGTCTATTCTGTTCATGCTTCCAGATCCCGATTCTGCAATCATCTGGAGAGGGGCAAAGAAGAATGGGTTAATTAAACAATTTCTAAAAGATGTGAATTGGGGTGATCGTCTTGACTATCTTGTAGTGGATACACCTCCCGGAACCTCAGATGAACATTTATCTGTGACGACATACATGAAGGATGCTGGCATTGATGGTGCACTTATTGTGACCACACCACAAGAGGTCGCTCTTCTTGATGTTAGAAAAGAAATTGACTTTTGTCGGAAAGCAGGGATCAAAATCTTGGGTGTAGTTGAGAATATGTCTGGATTCGTTTGCCCTAGTTGTCATGGAGAGTCTAAGATATTCAAGGCTACCACTGGTGGTGGTGAGCAGCTCTGCAAGGACTTAAATCTCAAGTTTTTGGGTTCTGTTCCACTCGATCCACGTATTGGAAGATGTTGTGATAAGGGAGAATGTTTCTTCGATGAACACGCGGATTCTCCTGCTTCCAATGCCATTTTGGATGTTGTTGATGCATTGAGAGATGAAGTAGAAGTTCTGTTGGACTCATTGAAGATTGAGTAATTTTTAATCTTTGAAGATTGGGATACTTTCAATCTTTGGAGATAGAGCGATTTTAAATCTTTGGAGATAGAGCGATTTTAAATCTTTGAAGTCAAGGGACGACGAAGGCGAAGAAGTTGAATCTCTTCGAAGATGAAGCTGAATATCTGGAGACTTTGATCATGACAATGAATATCAATCAGGTCAGTCATCTGAGTGATACAATGGCCACTAATTGCCCAGGGCCCCGATCCTTCCGCTTAATGTCTCCTTCCCTAGGTACCACGATCCTTTCAAAACCTACAACGCTTTCAAAGTTACATCTAACACTCCAAAACAAATTTAATACTAAAATGTTCAAATATTCAAAATCATATCATATCTTCACTCCGAAATATCTTTCCATAATCTCTCCCAATTCATTCCTAGGATCCTTATAATCGTACCTCCACTTCCACTCCCATCTCCTATCTTATCTAATCCATCACTCCAGAACATGAACCCCCCGTTTCTGGCTGTGACGCAATTTAAAGAGTCACGACTCGCCTCACTCTATAGTGACTTTTCACATTTAGAAAATATCAACCCTGAAGGTTATCAGGCCAATCATGACGCTTGGGTGGCTCTCTTGTTTGCGTGTCTCAGATTGCACACCTTCGAGTCCAGCATTTCGCTTCCAGGGGAGAAATTATCACATGCATTACGGAACCCAACATTTGGCGAGCCGAAATCGTTATGCACTACTTTAGACCAACAAATCCAGAGAGGGGACTGGATTCCCTGGAGCATATATAGGGACCATGATGTCAAGACACACCGAGGTATAGTGGAGTATCTTTCACCACAGAGAGTGGCCAATGGGTTGTTCGGAACTTTTGCTTTGAAATTTTATTCTCTGCGTTCGTCTGTTGGTGGCGTGGTTGCTGATTACTTCATTGCCTGGAGTTGTCTTGTAACACTAGGCGATAGCATATACCAAAAGCTACTAGATCGGATAGGTAAGAACAACAGTCTTTCTAGTAGATTATTTGATGAGGATTCTTTTGGTGAAATATTGAGAAAATTTGACGAGAACCTTTCCCATGTTGATATTCATGCTCTAATCGTGTATTTATCTAGAGACACGAACAGATTGGGAATGCTGAAAGACGCTACGGATCCCGAAAGGTTATTTCTACGTATTGGCGACACTAAGCCTTTGACAGAAGAGGAAAAGGGCATCATTGACCTAAAGAGAAGTATTCGTACGGTGGAGAGTAATATTGTGTCCATGGAAACACAATTGACCGATAAGATCCCCGAGAAATTGACTCATCTTCAAAAAACAAACGCGTCTCAAGATAGACTTCGCAATGTTCTTGTACGCAAGCTTGGGCTCAAAAAGTCGTTATCCAAGGCTTCGAATGTTCATACTCAACTCTCACAGATTCTAGACAAAATCGATGAGGCCAAGTCGAATGTTGAGCTATTCAACAGTCTTAAGATATCAAACCAAGTTCTCTCGCTGTTGAATTTGCAAGTCTCTCTTACCGAAATTGACTCGTTGGCTGCTGATCTAGGGGATGAAATGGCTCTCACAGATCAAGTGTCTGATGCTCTTTTACTCTCGTCAGAAGTTGACGAAGACGAACTTGATGAGGAGCTTAAGATCTTAGAAAAGGATGAAACACAACAGACCGCTAACTTAATTAACAGTTCAGAGGAAGACTTGATTATCAAGTTGAAGGATGTGACTATCGACCAAAAGCCTATAGTTGAAGACAGTAGAGTCATGAAAGGAAACCCTTCCAAGGTGGAGAAAGAGAGAAGAGATATACCCCTCAAAGAAGAAAAAGGCTTAGGAACAGAAGAGAGGAAAGTCTTAGGAAACCAAGAGAACAATGACTTGGGGACTATAGAAGATAGAAAAGATCAACAAACTAAACGGGATAAGACATTGGTTCTGGCATAATTGTTACGCCGATAACTTTCATTACTAAAATGTATTTAAATTGAGATTAATGTAGTTCTTTTGTTTGAAATTTCGGTGTCGAAATTTCATTAACCTAGAATTTGCAAAATCTGCTGTGTCAAGTTAAATAACTCCACTTTAGGATCTTCATACTCACCTTGATCAGAAGTGGCAGGAACTCCGTTATTCAGTTGGCTTTCACTGAGATTCTTGATACCAGACAATATTGACTCGTTTTCTTTGATCAAGGCTTGAATTTCACTGTTATTTGACTCCAACAATTGCAATATGGTCCACAAAGCGATATGTTCAAAGGTAGCACTGCCACTGCGCAAGAACCGGATCAAAAAGCCATAAATACCTTCATTTGGTTGTGTCCAGTTGTCAAGAATATAGTCTTCGTGTTCGTTCGAAACTCTAGAACATAAATTGGCCAAGGCGGCGGCGGAATTGCCACAAACCTCACCGTTTTCACTGAAGGTCAAAGGAATCAATACATCAATAATATGGCTTTCGTATAACTTGGGTTTCAAGTCATCGGCCAATGCCAAAATAGCAAAACAAGCCGAAATCTCCAGTTGGACGGACAATGGGACTTTCAAAACCAATTCTTTGCATTTCTTGACAGCATCGGCGTTGAGGAGAGCAAGTCTGTTTCTTTCACTAGAAGCGGCCAAATTTCTCAAGGTGGAGATTGCATGACATTGGATTTCCTCCAGTTCGTTGTAGTCCAAGAGAGCAACCAATGGTTTCAAAAAGCCAGCCTCAATGATGAGAGCTTCGTTAAGTGGGTGGATGGAAATATTACGGATACAAGCAACAGCAGCCAATACTAGTGGTTGATGGTTACAAGTCAAGAGTTGTACCAAATGAGGTAGACCACCGGCTCTAACGATATCAACCTGGTAACCCGAGTCGGAGGCCAAGTTTCTTAATGCAAGAGTTGCTTGACATTGAACCCGAGGTGAAGGGGAGTCCATCAATGTAACCAATTGGCCTACCAACTTTGGTTCAGTGGCGGCCAATTTCTTTCTGTTAAGCTCGTCAACGGCTATATTTGACAAAGCAGTGGTACAATAGTATTGGACGTCAGCGTCTTCACTGGAGAGCAAAGAGACAAGAACTGGAACGGCACCAGCGTTTACTAACTCTTGTCTGTTCTCAAGAGAGTGGGTCATATTGAGCAAAGCACCAGTAGCATTTCTTTGAACACGGATATCCTTTGACTTTGCTAATTTTGTCAAAGGAATCAAAGCACCGCTTTTAGCTATACGGGACTTGTTTTCGTCTTGTGTTGCCAAATTAGTTATACAACCAACGGCATTACATTGGACCTCAATGTTTGGAGACATCATTTGGCGAATGAGGGGTTCAATTCCACCCATTTCGGCAATCAAAGACTTATTTTCATTGTTGACAGCAAGATTGCCCAATGCACCGCAAGCAGCACGCTGAACCTCAGTATCATTAGACTGCAAGAGAATCAAAATAGGTTCCAACACGTCTCTGTTAACCTCGCGTACATCTTTCTCAGTTATCTCAGCAAAAGCCAAAGCGGCACTACGTTGCAAATCGATATTTTCCGAATACACTAACGTCAGCAAAGATCTCAACGGACCATTGCTAAAAAAGTCAACATCAGACCGGTTCTCTAAGTACTGCAAGAGGGCAGAGATGGCTTCACGTTCGTTCTCAGCCAATAGGAGCGGGGGATATTTTCCATCATTATTGGACGACGATAAACAGCTGCAGATGGCACCCATGGCTCGAGATAAGTTGTGTTTAGTTGCTTGGGATGGCGGGGAATTCGGGGACACAGAGAGCACAGCAATTGCGATGGGGGAAATGGAGGTGGGCGTAGATTTTCCTTTTATAGTTTGGAAACAGAAATGTATGGTGGAACGCGGATATGAGCCCGGTAGTCAAGATCTGTAATTGGAGATAAGGTGGTGGTGGGTGTCAGGCCTGGCAGTTCCGTGGTTGGGAAGGACAACATCTGCGGAGGTTGGTCACGTGATCGGCAGAATGTATTAAAGATTGGATGAAAAGATGTAGGGGCTGTATTTAGTGGTTAGTATAGTTAGGGGCTTTTGGATTCATAGCGGTACGTTTTGTTTTTATTTTATTATGGTTATTTCTGTGGATATGTGTTGAGTCATAGATTAGTGTAGAAAGGTGAAAGGATGATAAAGAAGGAGGGAAGAAAGAAGAGAGAGAGGAAGTTTTAAAATTTTGAAAAAGAAAAGAGTTTCGAATTGTGAGAAATAACTATAATGAACTGAAATGGAAAGAAATAAAAGGAAAGATAAGAATGAATTGGGTAGGAAAGAAACGCGTTAGAAAGGAAAGAAACGTATTAGAAAGAAAAGAAATGCATTAGAAAGGGAATGATGAAATGATAAAAAACCAAAGGAATGTGAAAAAAGTTCAGAATGTAGAGAAAATGTTTGCAAACAAAAGAATAAAATACAACTCTTTCTCGCTCATTATTATCCATGTTGCTTGTCTCTGCTGACATATCATAGTAAATCTACCGATATGCAAGTAAAAAGTTCCGAAATGTGTTTGTATGCAGATTATGTTTTTCTAGAGAAACTAATAATTGAAGCGTTTTGCAATAAAAAACGCCTGGAATGGTCTTACCTGAGATACTTGGTAGAGAATAATAAGGGATAGAGTCGGTAGCGGAAGTTTGGGACAGGATAGCAAATGTATAATTAATATAAATCATGATATTAAACGTTCTTCACTGGTTAGATGATGGTATTCATTTTCATTCTTTTGGTTCTTGTTGGTTAGTGTCGTCACCTTCTTTTATCTCAAGACCATCTTTTTGGAGGCTTTTGATTTGATATTTTCATACCTCGAATATGTTCCAGAGAAACAGAAAAAGAGAAAAGATAGCAAAAAAAGATTGCAGCACCACAATTTCACACATGGTCTCCCACTGCATTACTCAGT